>UFQX01001034.1:0-118108 GCA_900497675.1 Arapaima gigas
CAAAATCCTCACTCAGCGTAGTCCACTGAGTGAGGATCGGGCTGACCATCCTATTAAGCCCCGCACATCGTGCGGGGCTTTTTTTCGCGCAAGCGGCAGCGCGTTCGGCTTACTTCACGCGCATGCCCGGTTTCGCGCCGCTGTGCGGCTCGAGGATGTAGAGGCCCGGCTCGGCCTTCTCGTCGGCGGCCGACGCGGCGAGCACCATCCCTTCGGACAGGCCGAACTTCATCTTGCGCGGCGCGAGATTCGCGACCATCACGGTCAGCTTGCCGACGAGCTGCTCGGGCTGGTATGCGGACTTGATGCCCGAGAACACGTTGCGGGTCTTTTCCTCGCCGACGTCGAGCGTGAGCTGCAGCAGCTTGTCCGAACCCTCGACGGCCTGGCACGCGACGATCTTCGCGATGCGCAGGTCGATCTTCGCGAAATCGTCGATCGAGATCGGTGCGTCGTCCGCGCCGTTCACGGCAGCCTGCTTCGCGTTCGCCTTGACGTTGCTCTTCGCCTCCTTCGCGGCGTTCGCGCTCGCGGCAGCCGCGCCGGTGGCTTCGGCCTGCAGCGAATCGCGGTTCGCGGCGAGCAGCGCTTCGATCTGCTTCGGGTCGACGCGCGTCATCAGGTGCTGGTACGCCTTGATCGGCTGTTCCGACGACAGCGGCTTCGCGGCATCGGCCCAGGCGAGCGGCGCGATGCCGAAGAACGACTCGACGGCTTCGGCCACGCGCGGCATCACCGGCTTCAGCGCGAGCGACAGCAGGCGGAACGACTCGAGGCTCACGCTGCAGGTTTCGTGCAGCGCGACCGCGTTGGCCGGATCCTTCGCGAGATCCCACGGCTTCGCACCGTCGACGTACGCGTTCACTTCGTCCGCGAGTTCCATCGTGTGGCGCAGCGCGCGGCCGTATTCACGGGCTTCGTAGCTTGCGGCGATCTGCGGAATCGCCTCGCGCAGCTTCGCGACGAGCGGATGGTTCATCGCGCTGTCCTGCACGCGGCCGTCGAAGCGCTTGATCAGGAAGCCTGCCGCGCGGCTCGCGATGTTCACGTACTTGCCGACGAGGTCGCTGTTCACGCGCGCCTGGAAGTCGTCGAGGTTCAGGTCGATGTCTTCCATCGTCGCGTTCAGCTTCGCGGCGAAGTAGTAGCGCAGCCATTCGGGGTTCAGGCCCGTGTCGATGTAGCTCTGCGCGGTGATGAACGTGCCGCGCGACTTCGACATCTTCGCGCCGTCGACGGTCAGGAACCCGTGCGCGAACACGTTGGTCGGCGTGCGGTGGCCCGAGAACTCGAGCATCGCCGGCCAGAACAGCGTGTGGAAGTACAGGATGTCCTTGCCGATGAAGTGATACTGCTCGGCCTTCGAGCCCGGGCGGATCCATGCATCGAAATCGATGCCGTTACGGTCGCACAGGTTCTTGAAGCTCGCGTAGTAGCCGACCGGCGCGTCGAGCCACACGTAGAAATACTTGCCGGGCGCGCCCGGGATCTCGAAGCCGAAGTACGGCGCGTCACGCGAGATGTCCCAGTCGGCGAGCTTGGCTTCGCCGGCATCGCCGAGCCACTCGCGCATCTTGTTGGTCGCTTCGGGCTGCGCGAGGCCGCTCACCCATTCGCGCAGGAACGATTCGCAGCGCGGGTCGGACAGGCGGAAGAAGTAGTGCTTCGAGGTCTTGCGCACCGGCGTCGCGCCCGACACGACCGAATACGGGTTCAGCAGTTCGGTCGGCAGGTACGTCGAGCCGCACACTTCGCAGCTGTCGCCGTACTGGTCCTTCGCGTGGCACTTCGGGCACTCGCCCTTGATGAACCGGTCCGGCAGGAACATTTCCTTGACCGGATCGTAGGCCTGCTCGATTTCGCGTTCGGCGATGAAGCCGGCTTCCTGCAGCGCGAGATAGATCTTCTCGCTCAGCACGCGGTTCTCGTCCGAATCGGTCGAGTAGAAGTTGTCGAACGACACGCCGAAGCTGTCGAAGTCGCGCTTGTGTTCGGTCCACACGCGATCGATCAGCTGCTTCGGCGTCAGGCCTTCCTTCTCCGCGCGCAGCATGACCGGCGTGCCGTGCGTGTCGTCGGCGCCGATGTAGTAGACCTCGTGGCCATGCATTCGCAGCGTCCGCACCCAGATGTCGGTCTGGATGTACTCGACCATGTGGCCGATGTGGATCTGCCCGTTGGCATAGGGCAGTGCGGACGTAACGAGGATCTGGCGGCTGCCTTGCGGCGCCGCAGCCTGCACGGAAGTGAGGTCGGATGCGGACATAGGGTCTGGAGAAGAACAGCGGGAAAAACGACGGGAAACTGCGATTCTAGCAGGGGCGCGGGCCGGCCGCCGCCCGTCCGCGGGGCCCGGCCCGCGGCGTTCCCCGCACCGGCAACATGCGGCGTGCCCGGCAGCGTTGTGTTGCGGTGCAGCACGAATTCTGCGGGCAAAAAAAACCGGGGCGGATACGGCCCCGGAGCAACAACGACAAGAGGAGAATGGTGACGCGCCGGCAACACCAGCCGCGTACCGTAAATACTGACCACGGCCTGCGACAGAAGTTCGAAAAATTTTTCGATTTGTTACCGGCCCCGACGGAAGCCTTGTCCGGCGGGGCTGCGCGGGCTGAGGGCCCGCGCCTTCCCCTCGTCGAGCGCTTACTGCGCCTGCGCTGCGCGCAGGTAGATTTCGACGCGACGGTTCTGTGCGCGGCCGGCTTCGGTCGCGTTGTCCGCGATCGGGTTCGACGCGCCCATGCCTTGCGCCGACAGGCGGCCGCCGCTCACGCCGCGCTGCGTCAGTGCGTTCACGACGCTTTGCGCGCGGTTCTGCGACAGCGTCTGGTTCAGCTGGGCCGAGCCGGTGCTGTCCGTGTAGCCGACGATCGAGGCCGTCACTTGCGGGTTCTGGTTCAGCGTCGTCGCCAGGTCGTTCAGCAGCGGCGTGAAGGCCGGCGTGATCGCGTACTGGTTCGTCGCGAACGTCACCGAGCTCGGCACGTTCAGCTTCAGCGAGCCGTCCGGCTGCTCGGTCACTTGCGTGCCCGTCTGCGCGGCCGACGGTGCGAGCTTGTTCTTGATCGCCTGCCAGTTGTAACCCGTCACGCCGCCGACCAGTGCGCCGACGCCCGCGCCGATCGCCGCGCCCTTGCCGCCGCCCGCCAGTGCGCCGATGCCTGCGCCCAGCGCCGCACCCGTGCCGGTACCGACGGCCGTATTGTTGCCTTGCTGCGTGGCGCAGCCTGCCAGCAGTGCGCCGGCCAATGCGAAGACGGACAAGCGGGTCGCGATTTTCATGTTCATCTTGGATTCCTCTCTTGGTTGAACGAGTCGACAACGACGACAACAACAGTTACGGCTCCCTGCGCGGGCCGCCCGAAAAAGGAGGGCAGGCCCGTGCTCGCGGCAGCCGCCGAGGTGGCTGCATGCCCTGTCCGTCAGCGTGGCTGTTCGGACAGTGCGACGCGTCAGCCTCTACAATATAGGCGGTAAGTGGCCGATTTGGCCCCATAGCATGCCGCACGCGAAGAGTGCGCCGGGTCGCGCGTTCGCGCAATGGCGTGCAACAGATTCTTTCACTTTTCCCGATTTTCGCGCCTTAATTTGATATTTTTTGACGTTTGCGCGCGAGAAAAACGTTTTCACGGAGTTTCGATGAGCATTGACCGGGCACAAGTCGACGCCGCTTTGGCGGCTGTCGTCGACCCCAATACCGGCCGTCCGTACGCGGCGAACAAGGGCGTGCGCAACGTCGCGATCGACGGCGACGTCGTGGCGCTCGACGTGGTGCTCGGTTATCCGGCGCGCAGCCAGCACGACGACGTGCGCGCGCGCGTCGCCGCGGCGCTCCAGGCCGTGCCGGGCGTGCGCGACGCGCGCATCGCCGTGTCGCAGGAGATCGTCGCGCACACGGTGCAGCGCGGCGTGAAACTGCTGCCGAACGTGAAGAACATCGTCGCGGTTGCGTCGGGCAAGGGCGGCGTCGGCAAGAGCACGACGGCCGTGAACCTCGCGCTCGCGCTTGCCGCGGAAGGCGCGTCGGTCGGCATTCTCGACGCCGACATCTACGGCCCGTCGTTGCCGACGATGCTCGGCATCCACGGCCAGCGCCCCGAGTCGCCGGACAACCAGTCGATGAACCCGCTCGTCGGCCACGGGCTGCAGGCGAACTCGATCGGCTTCCTGATCGAGGAAGACAACCCGATGGTGTGGCGCGGCCCGATGGCGACTTCCGCGCTCGAGCAGTTGCTGCGCCAGACCAACTGGCGCGAGCTCGACTACCTGATCGTCGACATGCCGCCCGGCACGGGCGACATCCAGCTGACGCTCGCGCAGCGCGTGCCCGTGACGGGCGCGGTGATCGTCACGACGCCGCAGGACATCGCGCTGCTCGACGCGAAGAAGGGCCTGAAGATGTTCGAGAAGGTCGGGATTCCGATCCTCGGCATCGTCGAGAACATGAGCATCCATACCTGCTCGAACTGCGGCCACGAGGAGCACATCTTCGGCGCCGGCGGGGCCGAGCGGATGGCGAAGGAGTACGGCGTGAACGTGCTCGGCAGCCTGCCGCTCGACATCGCGATCCGTGAGCGCGCCGACAGCGGCACGCCGACGGTCGTGGCCGATTCCGACGGCGCGCTGGCGCGTCGCTATCGCGAGATTGCACGCGGCGTCGCGCTGGCGATTGCCGAGCGATCGCGCGACATGACGTCGAAGTTCCCGTCGATCGTTGTTCAAAATACGTAAAACCCTTGCGGGGCGGGGCCTCACGCTGTTTACGGCGCCGCGAGGCGCGGTATCATGGCGACTTTTCCCGGGTCCCTTTACCCGCCCGGCGCGGCCGTCGTGTCAAACGGCCGTCAGCCGGCATGAGGATCGAATGAAACAACGACATCACGGCGTGTACGCCGGCCGCGTGCGGTGCGCGCTGCTGGCCGCCGCCGCGCTGGGCCTGCTGGCCGGCTGTACCTCCTTTTCCTCGTCGCACGAAAAACGGGCCGACGCGCAGCTGCAGCCGACGGTCGGTTCGCAGGCGCGCGGCGCGGTGACGTTCGTCGAGCGTCCGGACGGCGTGCAGGTTACCTACAACCTGGCCGGGCTGCCGCCGAACAGCGATCACGCGTTGCAGGTACACGAACGCGGTGACTGCAACTCGGGCGACGGCTCGAGCGCCGGCCAGGTGTTCGCGCCGGCGGCCGACCGGCTGCGGGCGGGCGCCCGCGTCGCCGGCGATCTCGGCAACATTCACGCGGACGCGAATGGCGTCGCGGCCGGCTTCATCGTCGCCCCCGATCTGGCCCTCGATGGCGTGCGCTCGGCGATGAACCGCGCGGCGCTCGTGCATCGCGAGCCGAGCGATCCCGCATTTCCGCAGCATGGCGCGGGGCCTGCGCTTGCCTGCGGCGTGATCCGTTGACGGCTGCCGCATGCGGCGCCCGATGATCGCGTAAAATGGCGGCCTTTCCTGGCCGCTCCCTCGTGCGAGCGGCCCCTCCTGACTGTCACGCAGCGTTTCCTGGCGCCCTGATATGAGCATCAAGTCCGACAAATGGATTCGGCGCATGGCCGAAGAGCACAAGATGATCGAGCCGTTCGTGCCCGATCAGGTCCGCGCGTCCGAGGACGGCCGCCGGATCGTCAGCTACGGCACGTCGAGCTACGGCTACGACATCCGCTGCGCGGACGAATTCAAGATCTTCACGAACATCAACTCGACGATCGTCGATCCGAAGAACTTCGACGAAGGTTCGTTTGTCGATTTCAAGGGCGACGTGTGCATCATCCCGCCGAACTCGTTCGCGCTGGCCCGCACCGTCGAATATTTCCGCATCCCGCGCACCGTGCTGACCGTCTGCCTCGGCAAGTCGACCTACGCGCGCTGCGGGATCATCGTCAACGTGACGCCGTTCGAACCCGAGTGGGAAGGCTACGTCACGCTGGAATTCTCGAATACCACGCCGCTGCCCGCGAAGATCTACGCGAACGAAGGTGTCGCGCAGGTGCTGTTCTTCGAAAGCGACGAAGTGTGCGACGTGTCGTACGCCGATCGCGGCGGCAAGTATCAGGGTCAGCGCGGTGTCACGCTGCCGAAAACCTGATCTGGTTGCATAACGTCTCACCAGTTTCCGGGTGACCGCTGCGCGTGACGCGCCGCGGTCGTTCTTTTTGGAGAATCGCCCATGAAGTTTCGTTTCCCCGTCGTCATCATCGACGAAGATTTCCGCTCCGAGAACATCTCGGGCTCCGGCATCCGGGCGTTGGCCGAAGCGATCGAGAAGGAGGGCGTCGAAGTCCTCGGCCTCACGAGCTACGGCGATCTGACGTCGTTCGCGCAGCAGTCGAGCCGCGCGTCGTGTTTCATCCTGTCGATCGACGACGACGAACTCATGCTCGGCGAGACCGGCCAGGACGGCGATCTGCCCGAACTCGCGACCGCGATCATCGAGCTGCGCGCGTTCGTCACCGAAGTGCGCCGCCGCAACGCGGACATCCCGATCTTCCTGTACGGCGAGACGCGCACGTCGCGCCACCTGCCGAACGACATCCTGCGCGAGCTGCACGGCTTCATCCACATGTTCGAGGACACGCCGGAGTTCGTCGCGCGCCACATCATCCGCGAGGCGAAGGTCTATCTCGACTCGCTCGCGCCGCCGTTCTTCAAGGAGCTCGTGAAGTACGCGGACGAAGGCTCGTACTCGTGGCACTGCCCGGGCCACTCGGGCGGCGTCGCGTTCCTGAAGAACCCGCTCGGCCAGATGTTCCACCAGTTCTTCGGCGAGAACATGCTGCGCGCGGACGTCTGCAACGCGGTGGACGAACTCGGCCAGCTGCTCGACCACACGGGCCCGGTCGCGGCGTCCGAGCGCAACGCGGCGCGCATCTTCAGCGCGGATCACCTGTTCTTCGTGACCAACGGCACGTCGACGTCGAACAAGATCGTCTGGCACGCGACGGTCGCACCCGGCGACATCGTGCTGGTCGACCGCAACTGCCACAAGTCGATCCTGCACGCGATCACGATGACGGGCGCGATTCCCGTGTTCCTCACGCCGACGCGCAACCATTTCGGCATCATCGGGCCGATCCCGCGCGACGAATTCAAGCCGGAGAACATCCGCAAGAAGATCGAGGCGAACCCGTTCGCACGTGAAGCGATGCGCGAGAACCCGGACATGAAGCCGCGCATCCTGACGATCACGCAGAGCACGTACGACGGCGTCGTGTACAACGTCGAGATGATCAAGGACCTGCTCGGCGACCTGCTCGACACGCTGCACTTCGACGAAGCATGGCTGCCGCATGCGACGTTCCACGACTTCTACCGCGACATGCACGCGATCGGCGACGGCCGTCCGCGCACCGGCGCGCTCGTGTTCGCGACGCACTCGACGCACAAGCTGCTCGCGGGCATCTCGCAGGCATCGCAGATCGTCGTGCAGGATTCGGAGAACCGCACGTTCGACAAGCACCGCTTCAATGAGGCGTACCTGATGCACACGTCGACGAGCCCGCAGTACGCGATCATCGCGTCGTGCGACGTCGCGGCCGCGATGATGGAGCCGCCGGGCGGCACCGCGCTCGTCGAGGAATCGATCGCCGAGGCGATCGACTTCCGCCGCGCGATGCGCAAGGTCGACGCCGAATACGGCGACGACTGGTTCTTCAGCGTGTGGGGCCCGGACAACCTGTCGGAAGAGGGCATCGGCTCGCGCGAGGACTGGATGCTGAAGCCGAACGACCACTGGCACGGCTTCGGCCCGCTGGCGGAAGGCTTCAACATGCTCGACCCGATCAAGGCGACGATCATCACGCCGGGGCTCGACGTCGACGGCGAGTTCGGCGAAACCGGCATTCCGGCCGCGATCGTCACGAAGTACCTCGCCGAGCACGGGATCATCGTCGAGAAGACCGGCCTGTACTCGTTCTTCATCATGTTCACGATCGGCATCACGAAGGGCCGCTGGAACTCGATGGTGACCGAGCTGCAGCAGTTCAAGGACGACTACGACAACAACCAGCCGCTGTGGCGCGTGCTGCCGGAATTCGTCGCGCAGCATCCGCGCTACGAGCGTGTCGGCCTGCGCGACCTGTGCACGCAGATCCACGACGTGTACCGCGCGAACGACATCGCCCGCCTGACGACCGAGATGTACCTGTCGGACATGGAGCCGGCGATGAAGCCGTCGGACGCGTTCGCGAAGCTCGCGCACCGCAAGATCGACCGCGTGCCGCTCGACGAGCTCGAAGGCCGCGTGACGAGCATCCTGCTCACGCCGTACCCGCCGGGCATTCCGCTGCTGATCCCGGGCGAGCGCTTCAACAAGACGATCGTGAACTACCTGCGGTTCGCGCGCGACTTCAACGAACGCTTCCCGGGCTTCCACACCGACATCCACGGCCTCGTCGCGGAAGAGGTGAACGGCCGCGTCGAGTACTTCGTCGACTGCGTGCGCGACTGATGGCGACGCACGGACGAATCCAGGCGATGCGTGCGGCGCTGGCCGCGCTCGTCGTCTGGGCGGCAGGATTGACGGGGCTCGCGGGCGCGGGTGTCGCCTATGCGGAAGTCGCGGCGGCCGACCCGATCGACGTCGCGATGCGGCAATGCCTCGCGCGGCGCGACCGGTCGTCGCCGGCCGGCCAGATCCAGTGCATGGGCGAAGCGCAGCAGCAGTGGCAGGCAGTGATGGACGGCGCGTACCAGCGCCTGTTGAAGGACGCACCGGCCGATGCGAAGCGCGGCTGGCAGGACAGCCAGCGCCATTGGCTCACGTGGCGCAAGGATGAAGTGCATCTGCTGACGGCCGTGTACGACACCACGCGCGGCACGTCGTACGCGATGTCGAGTGCCGACCTGCAGCTGCAGCCCGTGCGCGATCGCGCGCTGGCGCTGCGCGCTGCGGCCGATCGCTATGCGCCGGCGCCCGCGGCCGTGCCGGTCGCGGCTACGAGCGGCGCGCAGGGCAGCGCGGGGGATGCCCCGAGCGCGGCCCAGGGTGCGGCCAAGCCGAACGGCAAGCCGGCGAACGCGCCGCGCGATCCCGCCGTGCGCCGCGTGCGGCCGTGCGAACAGGACGCCGCGTGCGAACACGCGCTGTTCGACTTGAACCGCTATTACCAGAAGCTGCGCCGCAAGATGCCCGCGCATTCGGCCGCGACGCTCGTCCGCGCACAGCGCGCGTGGGTCGGGTTCCGCGATGCGACGGCGCCGCTCGTCGGCGAGGACGGCCGTGTCGACCTGATCGGCGCGCGCATCGCGACGATGAAGCGGCTGTCGGAGACGGCCGGCAACAAGTAAGCGCAATGGCGATGCCGACGGTTCGGCGAGACGGCAAAAAGCAAAACGGGCACCCAAGGTGCCCGTTTTTCATTTGGCGGCCGCGATTCACGCCGGCCGTTGCTTGTCGAGCTCGCCGAACCACGACGGCACGAGCGCGACCGCGTCGTCGAGCGACGCGAGCACGTGCAGGCTCAGCGCGACGATCTCGGGTGTCGGCGCCTTCAGGTCGGGCACGGTGACGACCGATGCGCCCGCGCCGGCGGCCGATTGTGCGCCGAAGTCGCTGTCCTCGAACGCGACGCAGGCGTGGGCCGGCACGCCGAGACGTTCGGCCGCGAGCCGGTAGACGGCCGGGTCGGGCTTGCCGCGCGAGACTTCGTCGCCGCCTGCGATCGCGCGGAAGAACGGCAGCACGCCGACCGCGTCGAGCCGCGCGCGGATGACCTCGCACGCGGACGACGACGCGACCGCGCACGGAATGCCGGCCTGCGCGAGCGCATCGAGCAGCGCGAACGCGCCGGGCTTCAGCGGAAACTTCGGATGCGGTTCGGGCGCCGCGAGCTGCTCGCGCACGCGGATGCGCACCGCGTCGAACGTATCGGGGTTGCCGATCAGCCGTGCCAGGATGACCTGGCCTTCGGCGAACGAGCGGCCGACGATCTGCAGGTAGTCGGTGGTGGTCAGCGTGACGCCGTGCGCATTCGACACGTCGATCCACGTGTTCATGATGGTCCGCTCGGAATCGACGAGCAGGCCATCCATGTCGAAGAGCGCGGCGGAAAAGGTCATCGGCGGCATTCGGGAAGCAGGGAAGGCGATGGGCAGCGCGACGGCCGCCCCAATGAAAAACGGACGCCGAAGGCGTCCGTCCGGAACAGCGGGCTTACTGGCCGAGCGCGGCGCGCGCAGCCTTGACCGCCGCACGCACCTGGTCGGGCGCGGTGCCGCCCGGGTGGTTGCGGCTCGCGACCGAGCCCTCGAGCGTCAGGTAGCCGAACACGTCTTCGCCGATCAGGTGCGCGACGTTCGGCAGTTCCTGCTTCATCTCGTCGAGCGTCAGGTCGGCCAGGTCGATGCCGCGGTCGTCGCAGATCTTCACCGCGTGCGCGACGGCTTCGTGCGCATCGCGGAACGGCAGGCCGCGCTTCACCAGGTAGTCGGCGAGGTCGGTGGCGGTCGAGAAGCCCTGCAGCGCGGCCGCACGCATCGCGTCCGGCTTCACGGTGATGCCGGCAACCATCTCGGCGAAGATCCGCAGCGTGTCGACAACGGTATCGACCGTGTCGAACAGCGGTTCCTTGTCTTCCTGGTTGTCCTTGTTGTACGCGAGCGGCTGGCCCTTCATCAGCGTCAGCAGCGCCATCAGGTGGCCGTTCACGCGGCCCGTCTTGCCGCGCGCGAGCTCGGGCACGTCCGGGTTCTTCTTCTGCGGCATGATCGAGCTGCCGGTGCAGAAGCGGTCGGCGATGTCGATGAAGCCGACGCGCGGGCTCATCCACAGCACGAGCTCTTCGGAGAAGCGCGACACGTGCGTCATCACGAGCGCGGAGGCGGCCGTGAATTCGATCGCGAAGTCGCGATCCGATACCGCGTCGAGCGAGTTCGCGCAGATGCCATCGAAGCCGAGCGTCTTCGCCACGGCGTGACGATCGATCGGGTAGCTCGTGCCGGCGAGCGCGGCCGCGCCGAGCGGCAGGCGGTTCACGCGGGTGCGGCAGTCGCGCATGCGCTCCGCGTCGCGCGAGAACATCTCGACGTACGCGAGCAGGTGGTGGCCGAACGTGACGGGCTGCGCGACCTGCAGGTGCGTGAAGCCCGGCATGATCGTGTCGGCATTCTGTTCCGCGAGATCGAGCAGCGCGCCGCGCAGGTCGTTCAGCAGGCCGCCGATGCGGTCGATCTCGCCGCGCAGCCACAGGCGGATGTCGGTCGCGACCTGGTCGTTGCGCGAGCGGCCCGTGTGCAGGCGCTTGCCGGCGTCGCCGATCAGTGCGGTCAGGCGCGCCTCGATGTTCAGGTGGACGTCTTCCAGGTCGAGCTGCCATTCGAATTCGCCGCGCTCGATTTCACCCTTGATCTGCGCCATCCCGCGTTCGATCGCAGCCAGGTCGTCGGCGCTGATGATCTTCTGCGCGGCGAGCATGTTCGCGTGCGCGAGCGAGCCGGCGATGTCGACGAGCGCGAGGCGCTTGTCGAAAAACACCGACGACGTGTAGCGCTTGACCAGCTCGGACATCGGTTCCGAGAAGCGGGCCGACCAGGCCTCGCCCTTTTTGTGCAGTTGGGACGTCATGGCGATTCTTCGAAGGGGATGTTTGGGCGGCGTGGGCCGCCGAGGGAATCCCGCGATTCTAACATTCGCGGGCCTGCCCGCCGCGGCGCGCGGCCGTTCGCAGCGGCCTGCCGGACGTAGCCTGCGCAGGCCGGCCCGTTCAGTCGCGCACCAGCACGACCAGCTTCAGGTCCTCGCGGTGCGCGGGCTTCAGCGTGATCTGCTGGTACACGAGGCGGCCGTCGGCCGGATGGTCGAATTCGCGCAGGCCGCCTTCGCGTTCGAACACGTCCTGCGATGCCCAGTACTGCGCGAACGCGTCGCTGCCGGCGGTCAGCGCGTCGATCAGCGCACGCGTGGGCGCATCGGTCAGGTGACGGATCGAATCGGCGCGGAATTCGGCCGCGAGCCGCCGCGCGCGGGTTTCCCAGTCGACGATCAGCGTGCGTGCCGCCGGCGACATGAACGTGAAGCGCAGCAGGTTGCGGTCGTGCTCGCCGTCGAGCCAGCCGGAAAAGAGCGCGGCGGCCGGCGCGTTCCATGCGAGCGCATTCCATTGCCGGTCGAGCACGTACGCGGGCGTCGCGATCGCCGCGACGGTCGCGGCGAGCGTCGGCGGCAGGTCGCCGCCCGCGACGTCGGGCTCGGCCGGGTCGCGTTGCGCGGCCAGCTCGAACAGGTAGGCGCGCTCGGCCTTCGACAGTTGCAGCGCGACGGCGATCCGCGCGAGCGCGTCGGCGGATGCCGAAACCGGGCGGCCCTGTTCGATCCACGTGTACCAGGTCGGGCTGACGCCGCACAGCTGCGCGACTTCCTCGCGTCGCAGCCCCGGCGTGCGGCGGCGCGGGCCGGGCGGCAGGCCGACGGCCTGCGGCGACAGCCGCTCGCGGTGGGCGCGGATGAATTCGCCGAGCGCACGGGCGGGCGTGGCGTCGAGCGGCGGGACGGGAGCGGAGGACGGATGGTTCATGCGGAGACGGCGAAATGGAAACGGGGGCGCGCAACGATCAGACGGGTGTATCGAATACCAGAATAACTGCTTAACTTGTACTGGTACAACCGCAGGCCTATTGTAGCGGCTCGCGCGCTGCCAGGGCAGCGGGCGTCCCACAAACGCGTGCATGGGGCCGGAGCAGATGCCGAGGCGTCTGTCGCACCGGCAACGGTACAAAGGAGCGAACGATGAAACACCACGACCAGGTCGCCGACGCATTCGGCACGACGGCCGCCGCCTATCTGACGAGCACGGTCCACGCGACGGGCGCGGATCTGCAGACGCTCGCGGACGCGGTGCGCGCAACGCCCGATGCCGCGGTGCTCGATCTCGGCTGCGGCGCCGGCCATGCAAGCTTCGCCGTCGCGCCGCACGTGCGCGACGTGGTCGCCTACGATCTCGCCGCGCAGATGCTCGCGACCGTCGACGCCGCCGCGCGCGAACGCGGGCTCGCGAACATCCGTACGCAGCAGGGGCCGGCCGAGCGACTGCCGTTCGAGACGGCGACGTTCGACTGGGTCGTGAGCCGGATGAGCGCGCACCACTGGCACGACATGCGCGCGGCGCTCGCCGAGGTGCGCCGCGTGCTGAAACCGGGCGGCCGCGTGTTGATGATCGATATCGCCGGCAACGACCATCCGCTTCTCGATACGTACCTGCAGGCCGCGGAAGTGCTGCGCGACGCGTCGCACGTGCGCGACTACCGGGCGGACGAATGGCTCGCGATGTTCCGTGAAGCCGGCTTCGACGCGCACGTGCACAGCCGCTGGCGGCTGCCGATCGATTTCGATACGTGGGTCGCGCGCATCCGCACGCCGGCCGACAGCGTCACCGGCATCCGCGCGCTGTGGGCGCATGCGCCGGACGAGGTGCGCGGCTACTACGCGGTGCAGCCGGACGGTTCGTTCGAACACGACGCGTTGCTGATCGACGCGCACTGAGCGCGAGGTGCACCGGCACGGTTTCGCCCGCGCATGAAAAAAGCCGCGATACGCACCATCGCGTATCGCGGCTTCTACGACGTCGGTCGGCGCGGAATCACACCGCGCCGCACGCGGATCAGCCGGTGTTGCGCAGGCCGGCCGCGATCCCGTTGATCGTCAGGTGAATCCCGCGGCGCAGCCGCGCGTTCGTGTCGCCTGCACGGTGGCGCTTGATCAGCTCGACCTGCAGGTGGTTCAGCGGATCGAGATACGGGAAGCGGTTCTTGATCGAGCGCGCGAGCAGCGGGTTGGTCGCGAGGCGGCCTTCGTGCCCGGTGATTTCCGCCAGCGCCTGCGACGTGCGCTCCCATTCCGCGACGATCCGCTCGAATACGTGCTTGCGCAGCTTGCGGTCGGAAACCAGCTGCGCGTAACGCGACGCCACTGCGAGGTCGGTCTTCGCGAGCACCATGTCCATGTTCGACAGCAGGTTCGAGAAGAACGGCCAGGTCTTGTTCATCTTCTTCAGCAGCGCGACGCGCTTCGTGCGTTCGGCGTCGTCCTGCGCGCCGTCGAGATACGCACTCACCGCGCTGCCGAAGCCGTACCAGCCCGTCAGCAGCAGCCGGCACTGGCCCCACGAGAAGCCCCACGGAATCGCGCGCAGGTCCTCGATCTTGCGCTGCTTCGGATCCTGCAGCTTGCGCGAGGCCGGGCGGCTGCCGATGTTCAGCTCGGCGATCTCGGTGATCGGCGTCGACGAGAAGAAGTAGTCGGTGAAGCCCGGGGTTTCATAGACGAGTGCGCGGTACGCGGCCATCGCCGAATCGGACAACGTCTGCATCGCGGCCTCGAACGCGGGCAGTTGCGCGGGCGCGTTGTTCTGCGGCAGAAGCGTTGCTTCGAGCGTCGCGGCAACGACCGTCTCGAGGTTCCGGCGGCCGATCTCCGGGTTCGCGAACTTGCTCGCGATCACCTCGCCCTGTTCGGTCAGGCGGATCTGGCCGTTCACGGTGCCCGGCGGCTGCGACAGAATTGCCTGGTAGGTCGGGCCGCCGCCGCGGCCGACCGTGCCGCCGCGGCCGTGGAACAGGCGCAGCGTGATCTTGCGGTCGCGGAACAGGTCGACGAGCGCGAGTTCCGCGCGATACAGCTCCCAGTTCGACGTGAGGAAGCCGCCGTCCTTGTTGCTGTCCGAATAGCCGAGCATCACTTCCTGCTCGGCGCCCTGGTGCGCGATCAGCGCGTCGATGCCCGGCAGTGCGAAGTATTCGCGCATGATGCGCGCGGCGTCGCGCAGATCGGGAATCGTCTCGAACAGCGGGATCACCATCAGGCTGTTCTTCGCATCGCCGCCCGGGACGCCGAGCGCGCCTTCGAGCAGGCCCGTCTCTTTCTGAAGCAGCAGCACCTCGACGAGGTCGCTGACGGTTTCCGTATGCGAAATGATGTAGTTGCGTACCGCACGTGCGCCGAATTGCGCGCGGACTTCGCGCGCCTTCTCGAACACGCCGAGCTCGCTCTGTGCGAGCGCCGAGTATTCGAAGTACGGCAGGCGCAGCGGACGCGGGTCGGCCAGGGCGGCGAGCAGCACGCGCAGCTTGTCTTCCTCGGCGAGCGCTGCGTAGTCGGCCTCGACGCCCGCGCGGGCGAACAGTTCGGCGACCACGGCTTCGTGGATGTCGGAGCTCTGGCGCAGGTCGATGCTCGCGAGATGGAAGCCGAACACTTCGGCCGCGCGCACCAGAGGCGCGAGGCGCGGTGCGGCGAGCGACGTGCCGTGGTGTTCGTCGAGCGACGCGGTCAGCACCTTCAGGTCGGCAACGAATGCTTCGGAATCCGCGTACGGGACCGCGCGCACGGGCGGCGCGCCGCGGCCCGCGCTGCGCACCGGCACCGTGCCTTCGCCGAGACGCACGCGCGCGCTTGCGGCGAGGCGCGTGTAGATGCCGATCAGCGCGCGGCGGTACGGCTCGTCGACGCGGTGCGGCGACTGGTCGGGCGAAGCTGCCGCGAGCGCCTTCACGGCGTCGTTCGCGCCGACCAGCAGGTTCGACACCGACAGCTCGGCGCCGAGCTTGTGCACCTGTTCCAGGTAGTGCTCGAGGATCACCGCGGCCTGGCGGTTGATCGCTTCGTCGAGCGTCGCCGCCGTCACGTTCGGGTTGCCGTCGCGGTCGCCGCCGATCCAGCTGCCCATCTGGAAGAACGCGGGTACGCGCGCGGACAGGCCGTGCTCGGCGAGCGCGGCCTCGATGTCGCCGTACAGCGCGGGCAGTTCGTCGAGGAACGTCGCGCGGTAGTACGACAGCGCGTTCTCGATCTCGTCGCCGACCGTCAGGCGCGAGTCGCGCAGCATGCGGGTCTGCCACAGCGCGGTCACGCGCGCGCGCAGCATCGATTCGTTGTACTGCCGCTCACGGCTCGTCAGCTCCTGGTCGCGCTCGGCGAGCAGGCGCGCGATGTCGTGCTGCGCGTCGAGGATGCTCTTGCGCTGCACTTCGGTCGGGTGCGCGGTCAGTACCGGCACGATCAGCGCATCGTCGAAGAAGCGCTGCAGCAGGCGCTTCGACGCGTTGCCGGTCGTCTTCAGCTGTTCGAGCGCGTACGCGACCGTGCCGGGCTGCGACGCCGAGCCGGCCAGCGCGTGGATGCGGCGGCGGCGGTTGTGGTGGCGGTCTTCCGCGATGTTCGCGAGGTGCGAGAAATAGCTGAACGCGCGCACGACGCTCACCGTCTGCTCCGGCGTCAGCTTGCGCAGCTTCTTCTCGAGTGTCTGCGCGGCTTCGTTGTCGTCCTCGCGGCGGAACTTGACCGCGGTCTGGCGAATCGTCTCGACGACGTCGAACACGGTGTCGCCTTCCTGCTCGCGCACCACGTCGCCGAGCAGGCGGCCGAGGAAGCGGATGTCGTCGAACAGCGGGCCGTCCTTGTCGTCGCGCGTGCGCGTGCCGGACTTCGGCGCGGCGGCCGGGCGGGTCGCGGTGCGGGCAGCCGGGCCGGCGGCTTTCGTCGTGCGTTTTGTCTGACGTATCGGGTCTTTCGGTTTCGTTGCCGTTTTCGCACGGCCGTTCGCGGCGGTGGCGACGGTGTCCGTCGAGGCGTCGGAGGAGGACAGGGCAGCATTGCGGCGCGCCGTACGCGCCGATCCGGAAGACTTCACGATGGGTTTCCTTGGGAAAGCTCGAGTCAAAAGGAACTGCGGAAACTGCGAAACTGCGGTCAAGCAACCAGCTACGTGCGGCACATCCGCGCATCGGCGCCGCGACCCGCTCGGCGGCAGGCCGGGCGCAGGCTCCGGGCCCGGGCGGGCAGGGGCGTGCGTGCTACCATTGTTCGATCCTCAATCCCGTCCTTCGATGTTCCAGCAATGAATTCCGAGACCCCTGCGGCCGGGCCGCAACAGGCACAGTCGCCCGCGACGTTGACGATTGCTTCGCGCGAGAGCCGCCTGGCGATGTGGCAAGCCGAACATGTGCGTGATGCGCTGCGCAAATTATATCCAGCTTGTGACGTGAAAATCCTCGGGATGACGACGCGCGGCGACCAGATTCTCGACCGTACGCTGTCGAAGGTCGGCGGCAAGGGCCTGTTCGTGAAGGAGCTGGAGGCCGCGCTGGCCGACGGCCGTGCCGATCTCGCCGTGCATTCGCTGAAGGACGTGCCGATGGCGCTGCCCGACGGCTTCTCGCTCGCCGCGATCATGGAGCGCGAAGATCCGCGCGATGCATTCGTGTCGAACGATTACGCGTCGCTCGACGCGCTGCCGGCCGGTGCCGTGGTCGGCACGTCGAGCCTGCGCCGCGAGGCGATGCTGCGCTCGCGCTACCCGCACCTCGACGTGCTGCCGCTGCGCGGCAATCTCGATACGCGCCTGGCGAAGCTCGATCGCGGCGACTACGCGGCGATCATCCTCGCGGCCGCCGGCCTGAAGCGCCTCGGCCTCGAAACGCGGATCCGCGCGCTGCTCGACGTCGAGGCGAGCCCGCCCGCCGCGGGCCAGGGCGCGCTCGGCATCGAGATCGCATCGCACCGCAACGACGTCGCCGCATGGCTCGCGCCGCTGCACGACCCGCAGACCGCGCTCGCGGTCGAGGCCGAGCGGATGGTGTCGCGCGCGCTCGGCGGCAGTTGCGAGGTGCCGCTCGCCGCGCACGCGGTGTGGCGCGCAGGCGAGCTGTACCTGACCGGCCGCGTGTCGACGACCGACGGCAAGCGCGTGCTGACGGCCGAGGAGTGCGGGGCTGTCGTGACCGTCGCCGATGCGCTCGCGCTCGGCCGCGCGGTGTCCGATGCGCTCGAGGCGCAAGGCGCACTCGACATCGTCCAGGCGCTGCTCGCGGGCTCGCCGGCCGCCGGCAAGGGCGACGCCTGATGGCGGGCGGCGCACGCACGTTCACCGCTGTCCTGACGCGCCCGGACGGCCAGTCCGGCGCGCTTGCGTCGCAACTGGCCGAGGCCGGCTGCGACGTACTTGAATTCCCGTTGATCGACATCGCACCGGTCGACGATCCGGCGCCGCTCGACGCGGCATTCGCGGCGCTCGCCGACTACGCGCTGGTGATTTTCGTGTCGCCGAACGCGATCGACCGCGCGCTCGCGCAGTACGGCGCGATCTGGCCGAACGCGCTGCCGGTCGGCGTGGTCGGGCCCGGCAGCGTCGCGGCGCTCGAGCGTCACGGCATCGCGGCGCCCGCGCATCGCGTGATCGCGCCGCAGGCGCCGGCCGACGGTGGCGTACCTCATTACGATTCGGAAAGCCTGTTCGCCTGCATCGACGCCGAGTTCGGCGGCGCGCAGGCGCTGGTGGGCAAGCGCGTGCTGATCGTGCGCGGCGACGGCGGGCGCGAATGGCTCGCCGAGCGATTGCGCGAGGCCGGCGCCGATGTCACGCTCGTCGCCGCGTACCGGCGCGTCGTGCCCGAGCCGCGCGTCGGCGCGTGGGAGCGCGTGCATGCGCTGCTCCACGGCGAACCGCATGCGTGGCTCGTTACGAGCTCGGAAGGCGTGCGCAACCTGCACGAACTCGCGCGGGCGCATCTGAACGATGCCGAGATCGACGCACTGAAGCACGCGCCGCTCGTGACACCGCATCCGCGGATCGAGCAGACCGCGCGTTCATTGGGTTTTGATAGGATTACGCTGACCGGCGCGGGCGATGAGCGCATCGTCCGCGCGTTTCGAACGATGGCCGACGAGGCCGTCCAACCGGCGACAGCCGCACCGGTGACTAAACGCATGACAGATACCAACGATTCCAATAGCGTCGCTTCCCAGCCGGCCGCTGCATCCGCACCGCCGTCCCGCCCCGCCTACATGGGCGCCGAACCGCCCGCGCGCCGCGGCGGCAGCGCGGTGCTGTGGTTCGTCGTCGTCGTGCTCGGCTGCGCGGCGGGTGTCGGCGGCTACGCGCTGAACCGCAAGATCGACCGGCTCGACGGCTCGTTCGTCGCACGCCAGAAGGCGCTCGACGCGCAAGCGGCTGAAACGCGCACGAAGACCGAGCAGGCGCTCGCCAGCACGCACCAGGTCGACACGCAGCTCGCGCAGCTCGACGGCAAGCTCGCCGACGCGCAGAGCGCACAGCAGGCGCTGCAGCAGCAATACCAGGACCTGTCGCGCAACCGCGATGCGTGGATGCTCGAGGAAGTCGACCAGATGCTGTCGAGCGCGAGCCAGCAGCTTCAACTGACCGGCAACACGCAGCTCGCGCTGATCGCGCTGCAGAACGCCGACGCGCGCCTCGCGACGTCGCAGAGCGCGCAGGCGGTCACGGTGCGCAAGGCGCTCGCGCTGGACATCGAGAAGCTGAAGGCCGCACCGGCCGCCGATCTCACGGGCCTCGCGATCAAGCTCGACGATGCGATCGCGAAGATCGACGCGCTGCCGCTGTCCGGCGAGGCGATCGTCCCGCACGAGGCGCCGAAGGCCGCACCGGCCGACGCCGCATCGTCGGCCGTGGCCGGCGAGCCGCGCTGGAAGGTGTGGTGGCATGACTTCTCGGCCGGCCTCGGCCAGCAGTTGAAGGGGCTCGTGCAGGTCCGCCGCATCGACAACGCGGACGCGATGCTCGCGTCGCCCGACCAGGGCTACTTCGTGCGCGAGAACGTGAAGCTGCGCTTGCTGACTGCCCGCCTGTCGCTGCTCGCGCGCAACGACAGCGCAATGAAGGCCGACCTGCACGCTGCGCAGGCGTCGCTCGGGAAGTATTTCGACCAGGCCTCGAAGGACACGCAGACCGTCGAGGATCTGCTCAAGCAGGTTGACGGCGCATCGCTGACGGTTGCGGTGCCGAACCTGAACACGAGCCTGAACGCCGTTCAGCAGTTCAAGAGCCGGGGGTAACGATGACGCTTCGAGGAATCGTCTGGCTCGCGGTCCTGTTCGCGATCGCCGCAGCGCTCGCCACTGTCGGCCGTTTCGACGCCGGGCAGGTGCTGCTCGTCTATCCGCCGTACCGGATCGACGTGTCGCTGAACCTGTTCGTGATCGCCATCGTTGTGCTGTTCATCGTCGTGTATGCGCTGCTGCGCATCGTGCGCAACATCTGGCGCATGCCGCAGCGGGTCGCCGCGTATCGGGCGCGCTCGCGCAACGAGAAGGCGCAGGCATCGCTGCGCGACGCGATCGCGAACCTGTACGCGGGCCGCTTCTCGCGCGCGGAGAAGGCCGCGCGTGAAGCGCTGTCGGTCGATGCGAACCTGGGCGCGGCGAGCCTCGTCGCGGCCACGGCCGCGCACCGGATGCACGAGTACACGCGCCGCGACGACTGGCTGTCGAAGGTCGACGCGCCGGAATGGCAGGACGCACGGCTGCTCGCCGCGGCCGACATGCGCGCGGATGCGCGTGATGCCGACGGCGCGCTTGCCGCGCTGGCCGACTTGCAGGCGGGCGGCAAGCGCATCCATGCGCAGCAGGTTGCACTGCGTGCGCAGCAGCAGCTGAAGAACTGGGCCGAGGTGCTGAAGCTTGCGAAGGCGCTCGAGAAGCGCGAGGCGCTGCATCCGGCTGCAGCCGTGCGGCTGCGCCAGCAGGCCGCGGAAAACCTGCTGCGCGAACGCCGGCACGACCCGGATGCGCTGCTCGAGGTGTGGCAGTCGCTGTCGCCGGTCGAGCGCCAGTCGCCGCGCCTGGCCGATCTCGCCGCGGAGCTGCTCGTGCCGCTCGAGCGCCGCAACGAAGCGCGCCGCATCGTCGAGGATGCGCTCGCGCACAACTGGGATGCCCGCTTGCTGCGCCGTTACCCGGATACGGCCGGCGCCGATGCGCTGCCGCTGATCCAGAAGGCCGAAGGCTGGAAGAAGGATCACCCGGAAGATGCCGACCTGCTGTTCGCGCTCGGTCGCCTCTGCCAGCAGCAGCAACTGTGGGGCAAGGCGCAGTCGTTCCTCGAATCGGCACTGAAGCTGGCCGACAACGAGGCGCTGAAGGTGCGTGCGCATCGCGCGCTCGCGCGGCTGTTCGAGCATCTCGGCGAAACCGACAAGGCCGCGAAGCATTACCGCGAAAGCGCGCTCGCGATCACAGTGGTCTGACGCGCTGCGGCGATTGCTTGCCGTGCGTAAAAAATGCCCCGAACGCCGTCAGGCATTCGGGGCATTTTTCGTTCCGTGTGCGGCGCGGCCGCGCGCGGTCACGGCGGTGCGTTACTTGTCGACCAGCCGCTTCGGCACCGACAGCGCCAGCAGTCCGCCGAGCACGAGGAACCCGGCGAGCATGTACATGCCCGAATCGTTGGCGCCCGTTGCCTGCTTGAGCCAGCCCATCATGTACGGGCTGAGGAAGCCGGCGAGGTTGCCGATCGAGTTGATCATCGCGATGCCGGCCGCGGCCGCCGTGCCGCCGAGGAATGCGGTCGGCAGGCTCCAGAACAGCGGCAGCGTCGTCAGGATGCCGATCGTCGCGAGCGTGAGGCCAAGCATCGCGAGCGCGGTCTGGTGCGCCCAGATCACCGACAGCACGAGCCCGAGCGCGCCGATCGCGGCCGGAATCGCGACGTGCCAGCGGCGTTCGCGGTGCCGGTCCGCGCTGCGTGCGATCAGGATCATCGCGACCACGGCGGCCGCATACGGAATCGCCGACAGCAGGCCGATCATGAACGTGTCGGTCACACCGGTGGCCTTGATGATGGTCGGCAGCCAGAAGCCGACGCCGTAGAGCCCCATCACGAACGAGAAGTAGATCAGCGCCATCAGCCATACGCGCGGGCTCGACATCACGGCGCCGAGCGGCGGGTCTTCCTTGGTGGCTTCCTCAGCATCGACATTGCGCGTGAGGAGCGCCTTTTCGTCGTCGGTCAGCCAGTTCGCCTTCTCGATCCGCTCGTCCAGCTTGAGGAACACGACCACGCCGACCAGCACCGACGGGATGCCCTCGAGCAGGAACAGCCATTGCCAGCCGTGCCATCCGCTGATGCCGTCGAACGCCTTCAGGATGAAGCCCGAAAGCGGTCCGCCGATCACGCCGGACAGCGCGACGGCCGTCATGAAGAACGTCGTCATCCGGCCGCGCCGGTGTGCGGGATACCAGTAGGTGAGGTAGAGGATCACGCCGGGGAAGAAGCCCGCTTCGGCGACGCCGAGCAGGAAGCGCATCACGTAGAACATCGCGGGCGTCGTGACGAACATCGTCAGGATCGAGATCACGCCCCACGTCGCCATGATCCGCGCGATCCACACGCGTGCGCCGACCCTGTGCAGGATGATGTTGCTCGGCACTTCGAAGAGGAAATAGCCGAAGAAGAAGATCCCGGCGCCGAGCCCGTAGACGGTGTCGCTGAGGTTCAGGTCGCTCGCCATCTGCAGCTTCGCGAACCCGACGTTCACGCGGTCGAGATACGCGACCACGTAGCACAGCAGCAGGAGCGGCACGAGCCGCCACGACACCTTGCGGTAGGTTGCTTCCTCGAATGCGCCGGACGAGCCCGGCAGCGACTGCGTCGATGTTGCCATGTTGTCTCCTGTCGATCAAAGTTAGCGCTTCAGCGCTTACTTGGGTCCCATGCTTTGCGGTCGATCAAAGTTAGCGCTTCAGCGCTTACTTGGGTCCCATGCTTCGCGGTCGATCAAAGTTAGCGCTTCAGCGCTTACTTGGGTCCCATGCGCCTCTGTCCTTGTTGTTGGCCGGAGAAGGCGCGGCGGCACCCGATCCGGTTTCGTGCGAAGCAATGCGTGGATGTTCCGGCCGGTGGAAACCGGCTCGGCACGCGAACAGCGCGATGCGGCTAGATGCAGCGTCCGCCGTCGACCTCGAGGCAAACGCCCGTGATGAATTCAGCTTCGTCGGAGGCAAGGTAAAGCGCGGCGTTCGCGATGTCCTGCGGCGTCGAGAAGCGGCCGAGCGGGATCGTCGCGAGGAACCGGCTGCGGTTCTCGGGGGTATCCTCGCAGCCCATGAATTCGGTCATCAGCGCCGTTTCGCCGAGCACCGGGTTGATGCAGTTCACGCGGATGCGATCGGCGCCGAGTTCGGCCGCGAGCGACTTGCTCGCGGTGATCATCGCGCCCTTCGTGCTGTTGTACCAGACGAGGCCGGGCCGCGGCCGCACGCCGGCCGTCGACGCGACGTTCACGAACACGCCGCCGCCCTGTTCGCGGAAGTACGGCACGAAGGTCTGCACGCACCAGAACAGGCTTTTCATGTTGACCGCATACACGCGGTCGAATTCGGCTTCCGTTACGTCGAGCACCGGCTTGTTGCGGTGCGTGGTGCCTGCGTTGTTCACGACGATCTGCACTGCGTGGAAATCGTCGAGCGAGGCCTGCAGCAGCGCGTGCCAGTCGTCCTGCTTCGACACGTCGCCGGCCACCGCGATGGCCTTGCCGCCCGCGAGCGCGATCTCGCTCGCGACGCGCTCGGCTGCCGCCCCGTTCAGGTCGTTGACGACGACGTTCGCGCCTTCGCGCGCATACGTCTTTGCGATGCCTTCGCCGAACCCCGAGCCGCCGCCCGTGACGATGGCCGTCTTGCCGCTCAACCGCATGGTGTGTCTCCTGTGCTGGATATGAGTGTCGTCGTGCTTCGGCACGCGGCCGGGTGCTGCCGGCCGCGTGACAGGTGCTGCGTGCCAAGTGCCGCGTGCGGCGCGGTCAGCCGTGCCGGATCGCGATCGTTTTCAGTGCGGTGAAGCCGTACAGCGCCTCGAAGCCTTTCTCGCGGCCATGCCCCGAGTGGCCGACACCGCCGAACGGCAGCTCGACGCCGCCGCCCGCGCCATAGTTGTTGATGAACACCTGGCCCGCCCGCAGGCGCCGTGCGAGCCGCATCTGGCGTGCGCCGTCGCGCGTCCAGATACCCGCGACGAGGCCGTACGGTGTGCCGTTCGCCAGCGCGACGGCTTCGTCCTCGTCGACGAAACGCATCGCGGCGAGCACGGGGCCGAACACTTCCTCCTGCGCGAGCCGGTGCGACGGCGGCACGTCGCGCAACAGCGCGGGCGCCTGGTAGAAGCCGCTTTCGGGCGCGTCGGCGACGACCTGCCCGTGTGCGGCCATCGGAATGCCGTCGTGCTGTGCGTCGGACAGGAAATCCCACACGCGCTGCTGCTGCTTCGCGTTGATCAGCGGGCCGCAGTCGAGGTCGGCGCGGCTCGGGCCGACGCGCAGCTCGCTGAATGCGGTGGCGAGGCGCTCGACGAGCGGCTCGTACACCGCGCGCTCGATCAGCACGCGGCTGCCGGCCGAGCAGGTCTGCCCGCCGTTCTGCACGATCGCGGACACGAGCACGGGCAGCGCCGCTTCGAGATCGGCGTCGGCGAACACGATCTGCGGCGACTTGCCGCCGAGTTCGAGCGTGACGGGTACGTGGTTCTCGGCCGCCATCTGCGTGACCAGCTTGCCGGTGGCCGGCGACCCCGTGAACGAGATGTGGTCGATGCCGGGATGGCGTGCGAGCGCGGCGCCGGCTTCATGGCCGTAGCCGGTGACGATGTTGAGCGCACCGGCCGGCAACCCGGCCTCGACGGCCAGCTCGGCGACGCGCAGCAACGACAGGCACGCATCCTCGGCCGGCTTGACGACACAGGCGTTGCCGGCCGCGAGCGCGGCGCCGACGCTGCGCCCGAAGATCTGCATCGGGTAGTTCCACGGCACGATGTGGCCCGTGACGCCGTGCGGCTCGCGCACCGTCAGCACCGTGTAGCCGGCTTGATAGGGGAGGGTTTCGCCGTGCAGCTTGTCGGCGGCGCCTGCATAAAACTCGAAGTAGCGCGCGAGCGCGGCCGCGTCGGCGCGTGCCTGTTTCAGCGGCTTGCCGGTATCGCGCGCTTCGATCGCGGCGAGCTCCTCGATCGAGGCGGCGACACGCGCCGACAGGCGCATCAGCACGCGGCCGCGCTCGGCGGCGCTGGCGGCGCCCCACGGGCCCGCGAATGCGTCGCGGGCCGCGGCGACCGCCCGCTCGATGTCGGGCGCCGTGCCGCGGGCGATCGACGCGAACGGCTGGCCGTCGGAGGGATCGACGACCGCGATGGTTTCCAGTTGCGCGGGCAACGCCCATTCGCCCGCGATGAAGTGCTTCGCCTCTTCCATGCCAGCTCCTGTCGACCCGAGTTAGCGCTTTAGCGCTTACTCGGGTCCCATGCTTCGCGGTCGACCCGAGTTAGCGCTTCAGCGCTTACTCGGGTCCCATGCTTCGCGGTCGACCCGGGTTGGCGCTTCAGCGCTTACTCGGGTCCCATGCTTCGCGGTCGACCCGAGTTGGCGCTTCAGCGCTCACCCGAGCCCCATGCTTCGCGGTCGGCCCGAGTTGGCGCTTCAGCGCCCACCCGAGCCCCATGCTTCGCGGTCGCCCCGAATTGGCGCTTCAGCGCTCCCCCAGGCCCCATGCTTTGCGGTCGGCCGGCGCCAGCGCTTCAACCGCCGACACCGATTCCATTTAACGCGGCCGGTGGTTCGATGGCCGGGCATCCGGAACGATTATCGGCCGATCGTCATCCGGACGCCACCGGTCGATTGGCTATAATGGCGCATTCCCTTGCGGGACGCCTGCGGCGATGCATCGGCCGCGGCGCCCTGTCCCGAATTCCCATCGACCTACAGAGAGTGCTCATGAGCTTCAATCATGTTCCGGCCGGCAAGGACCTGCCGCAAGATTTCAACGTGATCATCGAGATTCCCGCGCAAAGCGATCCGGTGAAGTACGAGGCGGACAAGGAGCTGGGCCTTCTCGTCGTCGACCGCTTCATCGGCACGGGCATGCGCTATCCGGTGAACTACGGCTACATTCCGCAGACGCTGTCGGGCGACGGCGATCCGGTCGACGTGCTCGTGATCACGCCGTTCCCGCTGCTGGCAGGCTCGATCGTGCGCTCGCGCGTGCTCGGCATGCTGCAGATGACCGACGAATCGGGTGTCGACGCGAAGCTGGTCGCCGTGCCGCACGACAAGGTGTGCCCGATGACGGCAAACCTGAAGTCGATCGACGACGTGCCCGAGTACCTGAAGGACCAGATCAAGCACTTCTTCGAGCAGTACAAGGCGCTCGAGAAGGGCAAGTGGGTGAAGGTCGAAGGCTGGGCAGGCATCGAAGCCGCGCACAAGGAAATCACCGACGGCGCAGCGAACTACAAGAAGTAAGCGGCGTACCGGCCGACGGCCGGTTCGTGCGAAACGCAAACCGCGCGTGTCTCCTCAGGAGGCCGCGCGGTTTTGTTTTGTGCGTTGGGAGCGCTTGCGTACGGCGGCGGGTACGGCCGCGGGCGACGTGGCGGTGGTCGGCGCGTCCTTCGTGCGCTTCGCGCGGCGAGGGGCGGCGGGAGCCGCGGGCGCTTCGGCGGCTTGGGTGGCAGGCGGGCGGCGGCGGGCCGATGCGGGCGTCGTGTTTTCGCGTCCGTTCGTAACGGGTTTGCCGCTGGCTGCCTGAGCGTTTCTTTTCGACGATGCGGGCGCGGCTGGTTTGTCCTTTTTTACCGGTGTGTCGCGCGATGAAGGCTTTCTTGCGACCGCATCGCTGTCGGGCTTCTTGCGTTTTGCGACCGGGGCAGCTTCTGTCGCCTTGGGAGGCTTGGCGGCTTTTGCGGGCTTGTCGACCTTTTCGGTTTTCCCGGTTTTCCCTGCCTTTCCGGCCTTCTTCGGGCTTTTGCCCGTCTCGACCGCCTTCTCCGCGCTATCGACGTTCTTCGCTTTCTTCCGCCCGCGCGCACCGGCCTTCAACCCGGCCACATCACCGCTCGTATCGACGGCCGCCACGGCCGGCAGCACCGACTCCAGCGTCCGCAACCCGGCCGCCAGTTCCCGCTTCTGCACCGCCGTGAGCCGCTTCACCCAGTACTCGGCGCGCGACGCGCTCGACCGGTCGGGCAGCGGAAACGACGCGAGCACCGCACGCGGCTTGCGCGAGCGCGTATAGCGCGCGCCCTTGCCGGATGCGTGCTCGTCGAAGCGCGCGGCAACGTCGGTCGTGATGCCCGTATAGACGCTGTCGTCGGCGCATTCGATCAGATACAGAAACCAGGACATGGCAGGGCGGCAGGATGCGAAGCCGCCAGTGTCTCAGAAAAAGCGCCCGTCAACGCCAGCGATCGCCGTGCCCGTCGCGGAAGCGGCTCGGCGCCGAGCCAAGTTCGCGCGTGAAGAAGCGCGTGAACGCGCTCGTCGAACGGAAGCCGACCCGCGCGCCGATCTCGCCGATCGGCAGTTGCGTGTTCAGCAGCAGGTCGCGTGCTTCACCGAGCCGCGCCTGCGCGACGAGCGCGTGAAACCCGACCGCTTCGCGATGCAGCCGCCGGCGCAGCGTCCAGCGCGACATCGCGAAGCGCGCGCAGACGTGCTCCATCAGCGTGTCGGACGGCACGTCGGCGTCGTCGGACGTGCGCAGCCAGTCGCGCACGCATTGCTCGACCGACGAGCCGAACGTCGAGCGGGCGCGCACGCGCTCGCGCGCGGCGTCGGCCGCATGACGCTGGATGTCCGCGAGCGGCGCGTTGTAGCGCTCGAACGGCGTGTCGAAGCGCGCTGAGCGCAGCACGACACGGTTGCATGCGGCATCGAACGACACCGTCGCGCCGAGGAGGTCGCGCAACGCGGCCGTCGGCGCGAATGCGCGGCCCGCGAACGCGGCTTCGTCGATCCGCACGTGCGGATCGTACAGGCGCGCAAGCGCGACGAGGATCGCGAAATTCGCGAACGCGCTGCTGGCGGGCCGGCCGTCACCCTCGTTCACGTACTCGAGTGCGATCGCGCCGCCCGTTTCATGCGCGAAAAGCCAGTCGACGTTGCCGATCAGTTCGCGGTAGCGCAGGTAGCCGTGCAGCGCGTCGCGCAGCGTCGCGGCGTTGCAGATGATGCCCGCGAGCTCCGGGAACGGTGCGAGCCACGGCACGACCTGCGGTGGCGGCCGACGCCATGACAATGGCCAGTCGCTCATCAGCCGCATGGCGGCGACGTGCCGATCGCCGGGGATGCGCCGTGCATCGTCGGCGAGATCGGCCGCGCCGATGCCGAGCGTCGCATACAGCGGCGCGACGTCGAAGCCGTTGCGCCGCATGTCGTCGAGCGCCTGTCGGTAGAGCCGGACGGATACCGATTTCTGTCGTAACTCCATGTCTCTCTCCATGACCTTCGGGTTGCCCCCGCTGCGAGAGGTCAGGTATGGCTCCTGCCGGTCTAGCATGGTGACCGGTCGATTTTTTGAACTGGGACGCTGGAGTGTGGTGACAAGTACAACAGATCGATTCAGGCGGATCAATGAAAACTTCGCTGCTCCGGCGTTCGACGATTGCGTCCGCGTGGGCGATCGAGGCGTTGCCGACGACGGTGACGCTCGCCGCGCACCGAGCCGAAGGGGGGATGTGGCATGCAGCGAAGCCGGCCGTGACTTCGTCGCATGCGGGGGCCCTTGATGGCGTTACTCGTGGCCGCGCCGGAACGGATCGTGTTCGCGCAGTTCGTCGACGTACGCGTGGATATGCTCGGTCTCTCGTTCGAGAAAGCGCGCGACTGCGTCCGAGAACGCCGGGTGCGCGAGCCAGTGCGCGGAGTGCGTGACGGTCGGCAGGAAGCCGCGCGCGAGCTTGTGTTCGCCTTGTGCGCCGCCTTCGAACGTATCGAGCCCGGCCTCGATGCAGAATTCGAGCAACTGGTAGTAGGCCGTTTCGAAATGCAGGCAGGGCACGTGTTCGAGCGCGCCCCAATAGCGGCCATACAGCGTGCCGCCGCCGTTTTCGCCGCGCCGGTAGACGGCGAGCGCACTCGCGATCGGCTGGCCGTCGGCTTCCGCGATCACGAGCAGCAGGTTCTCGGGCATCGTCGCGCCGATCGTGCGGAAGAAGTCGAGGTTCAGGTACGGGCTCGAATAGTGTTCGCGATAGGTCTGCCGGTAGCAGCGCGAGAAGAAACGCCAGTCGGCGTCGGTGATCCGGTCGCCGGTGAGCCGCCGGAACGTCACGCCCGCGTCGTGCACCTTGCGCCGCTCGGCACGGATGTTCTTGCGCTTCTTCTGTTCGAGCGTGCCGAGGAAGTCATCGAAGTGGCGGTAGCCGTCGTTGATCCAGTGGAACTGCACGCCTTCGCGCAGCATCATCCCCATCGATTCGAGGAGCGCCGCTTCGTCGGCGGTCGGGAACAGCACGTGCAGCGACGATACGTCGCTCTGCTCGGCGAACGCGAGCAGCGTGGCCGCGAGCCGGCGGCGCGCATCGTCGTCGGCCGCGAGCAGGCGGGTGCCCTGCACGGGCGTGAACGGCACCGCGCACAGCAGCTTCGGGTAGTAGGGCAGGTCGTTGCGCTGGTACGCGTCGGCCCAGGCCCAGTCGAACACGTATTCGCCGTACGAATGCTGTTTCGCGTAGACGGGCGCGGCGGCCGCGAGGCGGCCGGTGCGCGCGTCGGTCAGCGTGACGAAGTGCGGCGACCAGCCGGTATCGTCGACCGCGCAGCGCGCGACGTGCAGCGCGTCGAGGAATTCGTGGCGCAGAAAGGGTGTCGGCTGCGCGTCGCGGGCGAGCAGCGCGTTCCATTCGTCGGCCGGCACTTCCGCTGGGGACGACAGGATGCCCGTGCGATAATCGATGCGTTCGTGTTTCAAGCGTGAATCCGTACCGTTCTGTGTCGCCGGATGCGCGGGCCTGCGCGGCCCGCACCGGGACGATTTCGTCAGCCGTTCAGGGCGCGCCGCCGGGCTGCGCCGATCCCGCCATGAAGACCCGACTCGCTCTCGCCCAGATCAACGTCACCGTCGGCGACTTCGCCGGCAACGTCGCGCGGATCGTCGCGGCCGCACGCGCCGCGCACAACGATGGTGCGCAGCTGATGGTCGCGCCGGAACTCGCGCTGTCCGGCTATCCGCCGGAAGACCTGCTGCTGCGGCCCGCGTTCTACGCGGCGGCCGCCTCGGCACTCGACGCACTCGCCGACGCACTGAAGGCGTTCGACGGGCTCGCGGTGCTGGTCGGCCATCCGCTGCGTGGCGCGCACGAAGGCGCGCACGCGCCAGCCGTCGATGGTAATGCAAACCGCCCGATCGAGCGCGGCCTGCCACCCACCGATACCTATAACGCGGTTTCGCTGATCGTCGGCGGCGAGATCGTCGGCACCTACCGCAAGCAGGATCTGCCCAACACCGAGGTGTTCGACGAGAAGCGCTATTTCGCGACGGACGCCGAGCCGCTCGTGTTCGAGCTGAACGGCGTGAAATACGGCGTGATCATCTGCGAGGACGCGTGGCATGCATCGGCCGCGCAGATCGCGAAGGCGGCCGGGGCACAGGTGCTGCTGATCCCGAACGGTTCGCCGTACCACATGAACAAGGAAGCGGTGCGCATCGACATCCTGCGCGCGCGGATCCGCGAAACCGGGCTGCCGATGGTGTACGTGAACCTCGTCGGCGGCCAGGATGAGCTCGTGTTCGACGGCGGCTCGTTCGTGCTCGACGCGCAGGGCGCGCTCGTCGCGAAGATGCCGCAGTTCGTCGAAGGGCACGCGATCGTCGAATTCGACGGCGCACGGCCGCTGCCGGGCGCGATCGAGCCCGAGCTGCCGACGGACGCGCAGGTATATCGCGCGCTCGTGCTCGGCGTGCGCGACTACATCGGCAAGAACGGGTTTCCGGGCGTGCTGATCGGGCTGTCTGGCGGCGTCGATTCGGCGCTGGTGCTGGCCGTCGCCTGCGATGCACTCGGGCCGGAGCGCGTGCGCGCGGTGATGATGCCGTCGCGCTTCACGGCCGACATCTCGACCACCGATGCGGCGGAAATGGCGCGGCGCGTCGGCGTGCGCTACGACGAGATCGCGATCGCGCCGATGTTCGATGCGTTCCGCGCATCGCTCGCGGGCGAGTTCGCGGGGCGCGCGGAAGACGCGACGGAGGAAAACATCCAGGCGCGCATCCGCGGCACGTTGCTGATGGCGCTGTCGAACAAGTTCGGCTCGATCGTGCTGACGACCGGCAACAAGAGCGAGATGGCGGTCGGCTACTGCACGCTGTACGGCGACATGGCCGGCGGGTTCGCGGTGATCAAGGACATCGCGAAGACGCTCGTGTACCGGCTCTGCCGCTATCGCAACGCAACGGCCGACTACCCGCTGCGCGACGTGATCCCCGAGCGGATCCTCACGCGCGCGCCGTCGGCCGAGCTGCGCGAGAACCAGACCGACCAGGACAGCCTGCCGCCGTACGACGTGCTCGACGCGATCATGCGGATGTACATGGAAGAGGACCGGCCGCTCGCCGAGATCGTCGCGGCCGGTTATGCGCAGGCCGACGTCGAACGCGTGACGCGGCTCATCAAGATCAACGAATACAAGCGCCGCCAGGCGCCGATCGGCATTCGCGTCACGCATCGCGCATTCGGGCGCGACTGGCGCTACCCGATCACGTCACGGTTTACCGAACGCCTCGATTGAGCCGTGCTGGGCCGCATGCGGCTCGCAGGCTTACAATCGGGGTCGCGATTTTTCATCGAAACGAGCATTGGGGGACAACCACCATGAAACGCATTACTGCCATCATCAAGCCGTTCAAGCTGGACGAAGTCCGCGAAGCGCTCGCCGAGGTGGGTCTCACGGGCCTGACCGTGACGGAAGTGAAGGGCTTCGGCCGCCAGAAGGGCCATACCGAGCTGTATCGCGGCGCCGAATACGTCGTCGACTTCCTGCCGAAGATGAAGATCGAGGTGGTCGTCGCGGAAGCGCAGGTCGACCAGGTGATCGATGCGGTGATCGGCGCGGCGCGCACCGGCAAGATCGGCGACGGCAAGATCTTCGTGTCGGACGTCGAGCGCGTGATCCGCATCCGCACCGGCGAAGAGAACGAAGCGGCCGTCTGAGCGCCGTATTCGTGAGCGGGTCGCACAAAGCCGGCCCGCCAATAAAAAACGGTGCGATACCCGGTTGGGTACCGCACCGATACGCGCCTCTCGCAGCAGCGTGGAAAACGTCGTTGAATCGATTCTTTGAGAACGGCGCCTGATCAGAACAGGTGCTGGATACCGGCGTAGACGCCGGTCTGGCTGCCGCCCGGATGCGGGTTGCCGGTCGACACGGCGGTGCCTGCACCGTTCGCGTTCAGACCGAAGTTGGCCGACGAGCTGTTGCGCACCGTCGCGGCCTGCAGGTCGAACAGCGTGCGCTTCGAGATGTTGTACGAACCGCCGATCGTGTAGATGTTCGCGTTGCCGCCGCCGTGGTTCGCGTTCACGTGATACACGGCCGCGATCAGCGCCGCTGCCGGCGTTGCCTGCCACGTCACGCCGCCCCACACCTGCTGGGTGCCCGTCACGCCGGCGTTCACTGCCGGGCCGCCGCTGCCGTCGGCGCGCGATGCCTGGTAGGCTGCCTGCACCTTGAACTGGCCGAGGAACACGTTCACGCCCGCGAAGTATTCACGCGAGTAGTTGAACACGTCCGAGAAGCGGCCGTTGCTGTCGCGCGTTTCGTCGTAGATGCCGCGCAACTGGAACAGCGCGTTCGTGTAGGTGACCTGACCGCCCATTGCACGGCCCGGTTGGCCGGCCGTCGTGTTGCCGTTGAAGCTGGTCGAGTTCGAGAACGAGAACTGGCCGTAGAAGTCGAGGCCGTAGAGCGACGGCGACTGGTACGACACGTTGTTGCTGGTCTTGTTCCAGTTGCGGCCGCGCACCAGCGAGGCCGTCGACCAGGCCGACTGGCCGAACGGGTCGAAGTCCCACACGCCGTTGGCGATCGCGAGCTCGCGACCCAACAGCAGCGTACCGTAGCGGTCGTTCGAGATACCGACGGTCGCGAAACGATCCCAGATCGAGCCGCTGAAGCCGCCCGTCATCGTATTGAACGCGCCTTCGAGGTGGAACAGGACCTTGTTGCCGCCGCCGATGTCCTCGGTGCCCTTCAAGCCCCAGAGGCTCGTGCCCCAGTCGCCGCTTTCCGCGCGCACTTGGTGGCCGTTTTGCAGGCCGTTCAGGTACTCGATGCCGGCATCCAGGCGGCCATACAGCGTGACGCTGCTCTGCGCGTGCGCCGTCACCACCCCAGCAGCCATCAGCGCGGCCGCGACCAAAGCTTTCTTCATCATCTCCTCCATACCCTGTCAAAAAGTCAACCCAGACTGCACGAGATGCCCGGAGCGCGAGCGCCGGGCAAAAGCGGGATAACCAGGGAGACCTCGTGCAGGGCCGGTAAGCGCAGCACGCGGGCAAGCGGACGGAAGACCGTTGAGCATTCCCGCGCAGCCGGGTCGGCCTGCGGGGTCTCCTTGTAGTGTCGTGAAGCTAAACTACATTTCACGAACTTCGTTTTGCTACTTTGGTTACTAATTTAGCAAAAATACAATTTTGTGGCGATGGAAATCGTTGTTTGACTAACACGTGTCGCCAAATTGCCATGCAACACGGTGGGCAACAGGGGTGCCAAGGGTTTGCAATTAACGGAAAACCCTTGTCCCGCAAGGGAGACACGCGTTTTGCAAACGGGGGTCAAGGATTGCCACTATTGACGCTGCGGGGGGCGCAGGCGTAGGCGTCAATGACGAGAAACTGGTAAGTATTTCGTAATGAGCAGGCGACCGCCGGAGATGGCCGTACGCTGCCTGGAACGCTTGTCCGTCAAGGCCCGGCGCGATGTGCCAACGTGTGTCGGTCAGGCGGCGGCGGGCCTCGCGTCGAGCAACTGCGCACGAATCCAGCGATGCGCATCGGTGCGCGCATGCTTCGCATGCGAGTAGACCTTCACGGTGTAGCGCGGGATCTCGAACGGCGCCGGAAAGATGCGGATCGGCGCCGCGTGCCGCAGCGCCTGCGCGGCGCGGTTCGGCACCGTCATCAGCAGCGAGGATTCCGCGATCACGAACGGCGCGGCCAGCACGGTCGGCAACTGCACGGCAACCTGCCGCGCGAGGCCGAGCCGCTCGAGCACGTGGTCGACGACGCCGCGCGACTCGTTCCACGGCGTGACGACCACGTGGCGTGCCGCCAGGTACTGGTCGAGCGTCAGGCGCCGGCGAATCTCCGGGTGCGTGGCGCTCGCGATCACGACGTAGTCGTCGGAGAACCAGTCGAAGTCCTCGATGCCCGGCGCGTCGGCCGCCGATTCCTCGTGGTAGCCGAGCGCGAAATCGATGCGGCCGGCCGCGAGTTCGTCGACGGAAATCTTGCGGTCGGAATGCACGACGCGGATCCGCAACTGCGGCGCGACATGCTGGATGCGGGCGAGAAACGCTGGCAGCACGGCGAATGCCGTGTAGTCGGTCGCCGCGAACACGAACGTGCGGTCGCTTTGTGCGGGATCGAAGCGGCGTGCGCGGGCGAGCCCCTTCGACATCGTGTCGAGCGCGTCGCCGGCCCAGGTGGCGATGTCGTCGGCGCGCACGGTCGGCTGCATCTCGTTGCCGAGGCGCACGAACAGTGCGTCGCCGATCGCGTCGCGCAGCCGCGCGAGCGCGTGGCTCAACGCGGACGGGCTCAACGCGAGCTCGTGCGCGGCCGCGGCGACGGACCGGTGGCGGTACAGCGCATCGAACACGAGCAGCAGGTTCAGGTCGAGGCGGCGCAGATCAGGATGCATCATGTTCAGGTCCGGATGAAGAAACTGCACTTCCTGCAGGAGCTGCATGAACGTAGCATGTTGCTCTGACGGGTGCCAGCGCGGCTGCGCGGCGCCGTTTCCCGTTTCAAGTCCGGGCCGGAGGAGGGCCCCCACCCGTGCAAATCGATATCCGTTCCGCCACCGTCGCCGACGTGCCGCAAATCCTGCGTTTCATTACCGAGCTGGCCATCTACGAGAAGGCGGAACACGAAGTGGTCGCAACGCCCGCGTCGCTTGAGCGCAGCCTGTTCGGCGAGGGATCGCCGGCGCGCGCGCTGATGTGCGAGGTCGACGGCGAGCCGGCCGGCTTCGCCGTGTATTTCTTCTCGTATTCGACGTGGCTTGCCCGGCAGGGGCTGTATCTCGAGGATTTGTACGTGTCGCCGCGCTTTCGCGGCGCGGGTGCCGGGCTGCGGCTCCTGAAGGCGCTCGCGCGGATCGCGGTCGAGTCGGGCTGCGGGCGTTTCGAGTGGAGCGTGCTCGACTGGAACGAGCCGGCGATCCGCTTCTACGAGAGCGTCGGAGCGGCGCCGCAGAGCGAATGGGTGCGCTACCGGCTCGCGGGCGACGAACTGCGTGCGTTTGCCGACGGCGCGCCGGTGAGCGCCGCGTAAACGCAAAACGGGCGCCGCGCGGCGAACCGCGGGCGCCCGCTCGTACGGCGTGCGTTACTTGAGGCTGCCCGACAGGAACCCGCGCAGGCGTTCGCTCTTCGGGTTGGCGAACACCTCGGACGGCACGCCTTCTTCCTCGACGCGGCCCTGGTGCAGGAACATCACGTGGTTCGACACGTTGCGCGCAAAGCCCATCTCGTGCGTGACGACGATCATCGTGCGGCCTTCCTCGGCGAGCTTCTGCATCACCTTCAGCACTTCGCCCACCAGCTCCGGGTCGAGCGCCGACGTCGGCTCGTCGAACAGCATCACGTCCGGATGCATCGCGAGCGCGCGTGCAATCGCCACGCGCTGCTGCTGGCCGCCCGACAGGTGCGACGGATACTGCTTCTCGACGCGCGGCGCGAGGCCGACTTTCTCGAGATACTCGCGCGCGCGCTCCTCGGCTTCCTTCTTCGGGATGCCGAGCACGTTCACCGGCGCTTCCATCACGTTCTCGATCACGTTCATGTGCGACCAGAGGTTGAAGTGCTGGAACACCATCGACAGCTTGGTGCGCACGCGCTGCAGCTGCTTCGAATCGGCCGCGCGCAGCGCGCCCGTCTTGTCGAGCGCGGTGCGCACTTCCTCGCCGTCGACGAAGATGCGGCCCGCGTTCGGCTGCTCGAGGAAGTTGATGCAGCGGAGCATCGTGCTCTTGCCGGAGCCGGACGAGCCGATCACGCTGATCACGTCGCCCGAGTTCGCCTTCAGCGACACGCCCTTGAGCACCTCGTTGTCGCCGTACCGCTTGTGCAGATCGTCGACGAAAAGCTTCTGAGTCTGGGAGTTCATCAATAGTCCTGCGAAAACTTACTTGCCTTGCGGGCGCAGATACGCGAGCCAACGGCGCTCGGCCTGGCGGAACAGCCAGACGAGCGTGAACGAGATCGCGAGGTAGAGCAGGGCGGCGATGCCGAACGCATGGAACGACATGTAGGTCGCCGAGTTCACGTCGCGGGCGATCTTCAGGATGTCCGGCACGGTCGCCGTGAACGCGACGGTGGTCGCGTGCAGCATCAGGATCACTTCGTTGCTGTACAGCGGCAGCGCGCGGCGCAGCGCCGACGGCAGGATCACGCGGCGATACATCGTGAACGTCGACATCCCGTACGCGCGCGCGGCTTCGATCTCGCCGTACGACGTCGCCTTGATCGCACCCGCGAAGATCTCGGTGGTGTACGCGCAGGTGTTCAGCGTGAACGCGAGGAGCGTGCAGTGCATCCCGTCGCGGAAGAACGCGTCGAGCATCGGCGTGCCGCGCACCGCCTGCAGGCTGTAAAGGCCCGTGTAGCAGAGCAGCAGCTGCACGTAGAGCGGCGTGCCGCGGAACACGTACGTGTAGAGCCACACGGCGCCAGACAGCCACTTCTTCTTCGACACGCGCGCGACCGCGAGCGGTATCGACAGGCAGAAGCCGAGGCCGATCGACACGACCAGCAGCCACAACGTGATCGCGACACCGGTTATGCGATAGCCGTCGGTGTAGAGATAGTTGCGCCAGTATTCTTGGATGAGTTCGATCATAGGTCAGCCTTGCGGACGCCGGTCGAGTAGCGCTTTTCGAGCCACATCAGCACGAAGTTCGAGATCGTCGTGATCGCGAGGTAGACGGCACCTGCGATCAGCGTGAAGAAGAAGAACCGCAGCGTGCCCTTGCCGGCGTCCTGCGACGCCTTCACGACGTCGGCCAGGCCGATGATCGACACGAGCGCGGTCGACTTCACGAGCACCTGCCAGTTGTTGCCGATGCCCGGCAGCGCGAAGCGCATCATCTGCGGGAACATGATCCGCGTGAACACCTGCCAGTTCGTCATCCCGTACGCGCTGCCGGCCTCGAGCTGGCCGCGCGGCACCGACAGGAACGCGCCGCGGAACGTCTCGGTGAAGTACGCGCCGTAGATGAAGCCGAGCACGAGCACGCCGGCGAGGAACGGGTCGATGTCGATCTGGTCCCAGCCGAGTGCGTCGGTCGCCATGTTCAGCCAGATCTGCAGGCTGTAGAACAGCAGCAGCATCAGCACGAGGTCGGGCACGCCGCGGATCAGCGTCGTGTAGACGGTGCCGACGCCGTTCGTGAAGCGGTTGCGCGACAGCTTCGCGCCCGCGCCGAGCAGGCCCAGCAGGAACGACAGCGCAAGCGAAAGCACCGCCAGTTTGACGGTTTGCCAGGTGCCAGCGAGGATCAGCGGGCCGTAACCTTGTAGAAACATTGAGTGGTCCCTGGTGTGGTCCCTTAGGGCGCACGCGGTGCGCCGCGAAAGACGCGTTCCGCCCAAGCTGCGCGGAACGCCCCGTGCGTATCATGACCGTCCGCCCCGGCATCGGTGCCGGGCCCGCCCGTCGCGCGAACGGCGGGCAGGAGGCGGGCGGCGCGTGATTGACTGCCTGTACTGACCGGATGCAGGGCCGCCCCCGCATCCGTCGTTTCTTCTATTCGTCGCTCAGCGGGCCGAAGCCGAATAGACGCTGAACGCGAAATACTTGTGCGACAGCCGGTCGTACGTGCCGTCCTTGTGCATGTCGGCCAGCGCCTGGTTGATCTTGAGCTTCAGGTCCGTGTCTTCCTTGCGCAGGCCGATCGCGGTGCCGTCGCCGATCGTCTTCGGATCCTTCACTTCCGGCCCGGCAAACGCGAAGCCCTTGCCGCGCGGCGTGCGCAGGAAGCCGTAGTCGGCCTGCAGTTCGTCCTGCAGCGTCGCGTCGAGACGGCCCGAGCCGAGATCGGCATAGACCTGGTCCTGGTTCTGGTAAGGAATGATCGTCACGCCCTGCGGCTCCCAGTACGCCTTCGCATAGGTCTCCTGCGTCGAGCCCTGCTCGACGCCCACGCGCTTGCCCTTCAGCGACGCGACGGTAGGCAGCAGCGGCGAGCCGGTCTTCGCGATCATCCGCGCCGGTGCGTCATATACCTTGTCGGAGAAGTCGATCTGTTCGCGGCGCTTGTCCGTGACGGTCAGCGACGACACGATGACGTCGTACTTCTTCGCCTTCAGCGCCGGGATGATCCCGTCGAGATCCTGCGCCACCCACACGCATTTCACGTTGATTCGCTTGCAGATTTCCTTGGTGAGATCGACGTCGAAACCGACGATCTCGCCGCTCGGCGCGGTCGACTCGAACGGCGGGTAGCTGGCGTCGACGCCGATCCGCACGGTCTTCCACTCCTTCGCGAAGGCGCTGCCCGCCACGAGGGCGAGGGCGGCGCACAGGGCGGCCTTCTTCATTTCCATCCTTCTGTTGCTGACTTTCCGGGGAGCGCTCGCGGCCGGTCGGACCGGGCGCCGCGGCGTATTCTAGACGGCCAAAAATCGCCGATCGGCGCGTTGGCAATGACGGCCGCCGGAACGGCGAACGCCAAAAGGCCGGTATTTTACCCGAACGCGATACCCGGAAACCGGCAATCCTGGCCGACCGATCGATTCTTCGACGCATTGATCCGGCTGTTGCGATAATCGCCGTATTCACAATGGGTATTGCATCAATTGCATTCGCGGGTGCAACGATGCGGTGCGCAGGTGGCGGATTGTGGCGCGATTGGCACACTCATACAGTGACGGCATGCCAGAACCACGCATCTCATGGAGTGTCCGTCCCATGTTCCAGATCCGCCGCGCCGCCGATCGCGACCAGCGCAGCCAAGGGTGGCACGAATTCCTTCACAGCTTTCCTCGGGCGTCCGGCCGGAGCGGGCCGCCGGCGTTCGGCGCGTTGCGCGAACTGAACGAGGAATGCATCGCGCCGACCCGCGGCTACGGGATGCGGCCGTACCGCGACGCGGAAATCGTCACCTACGTGATCCACGGCGCGCTCGCGCATCGCGACAGCCTCGGCAACGGGGCGATCGTGCGCGCGGGCGGCGTGCAGTGCATGAGCGCCGGCACCGGCGTCATGCTGAGCGAAACCAACGCATCGTGTGACGCGCCGTTGCGCCTGCTGCGGATCTGGCTCGCGCCGGCCGGGGCGGGTGGCCGGCCCGGCTACGGGCAGACGCGCTTTGCCGACGGCGAGAGACGCGGGCGGCTGAGGCTGGTGGCGGCGCCGAACGGTGGCGACGGTGCGCTGCCGCTCGGTGCGGACGCCCGCATCTTCGCGGGGCTGATCGACGGCGACGAGGCGGCAGCGTTCGACGTGCCGGCCGGCCGCCGCGCGTACGTGCACGTGGTGCGCGGCGACCTCGAGGTGAACGGCTGTGCGCTGGCCGCGGGCGACGGCGTGCGGATCGGCGGCGTGGACGCGGTGGCGTTCGCGCGCGGCCGGGCGGCCGAGGTGCTGCTGTTCGACGTCGCCTGAAACGAAAAAAAGGGGACGCGGGCCGGTGCCCGCGTCCCCTTCGATGCCGCTCCGCGGAGCGGCCCGCCGGCTTACTGCGCCGGTGCCGACGCGGCCTTGGCCGCGCGATGCTGCTCCCAGCGCTCCTTCATCTTCTCGTGGCGCTGTTCCATCTTCGCGAACTGCTGCTTGAGCGCCGTGCTGACCATCGTCTTCTGCTGGTCGTTCAGCCCGTTGTAGAACGTGAGCCATGCGGCGGACGTCTGCTCGCGCAGTTGCGCGTTCTGCGCCTCGGCCTGCTGGCGTGCAGAGTGCAGTGCGCTCAGGTCGAGGATCGGCTGGTTCTGCTGCGCCTTGAACTGGTCGCGCATCTGCTCGTGGCTCTTGCGCATCGCGTCACGGTTCTGCTTCATCGTGTTGACGGCCGCCTGCCAATGCTGCTCCTGCGACGCATTGAGCTTCAGCTGGTCGTGCAGTTTCATGATCGCGCCGAACGGGCCGCCTTCATGCCCGCCGTGCATCTGGTGCATGCCGGGGCCGCCCGGAGGCGGCATGTCGTCGGGCTGCGCGGCATGCGCGGTGCCGAATGCGAGAGCGAGCACGGTGGCGGCCGCGATGGCCACGCGGGAAGTCTTCTTATACATTTCAGAAACTCCTTGTATCCAAAGGGTCCGGCGATGCGGTACCGGGAAAACGGGTGCCGCATCCGGTAAGACGCAGGTTAGCGATGCGGGCCGCGGCCGGTGTTACGTGGGGCGGTGGCCGGGTTACCGCGCATTACAGTTCCCTTGCGCGGTAACCCGCAGTAACCCTTTCGTCCCTTTGTTTCGTTCTTCGACTCCGCCCTCGCGCGGTAAACTTCGAGCCATGACTACCCAGATCCTCATCGTCGACGACGACCAAGAACTCCGAGACCTGCTGCGCGACTACCTCGTGCGCCAGGGGATGGAAGTGTCCGTGCTGCACGACGCGGCGACGCTCGAGAAGCGCCTCGAGCGCGAGCGGCCCGACCTGATCGTGCTGGACCTGATGATGCCGGGCGTCGACGGCCTGACCGCGCTGCGCCAGTTGCGCGCGGCCGGCGACGACATCCCCGTGATCATGCTGACCGCGCGTGCGGACGATGTCGACCGCATCGTCGGGCTCGAGCTCGGCGCGGACGACTACCTCGGCAAGCCGTTCAACCCGCGCGAGCTGCTCGCGCGCGTGCAGGCCGTGCTGCGCCGCCGCCGCGCGACGCCGTCGGCCGCGGCGCCCGAACAGCGCGAGCCGTTCGCGTTCGGCCGCTTCGTGCTCGATTTCCAGGCGCGCACGCTGTCGGTCGACGGCAAGCCGGCCACGCTGTCGAGCAGTGAATTCGCGCTGCTGAAGATCTTCGTGAACCATGCGCTGCGCACGCTCACGCGCGAGCGGCTGCTCGAGCTGCTGCACGGGCCCGAGTACGACGGCACCGACCGCGGCATCGACGTCCAGGTGTGGCGCCTGCGCCGCATCCTCGAAACGGATCCGTCGACGCCGCGCTTCATCCAGACGGTTCGCGGGCGCGGCTACGTGTTCGTGCCCGACGGCGAGGCCCATGCGCAAACCCATTGATTCACTGTTCGGGCGGCTGGCGCTACTCGTCATCGGTGTCCTGCTCCTGTCTCACTTCGCGTGGTTTTTCGCGATGCGGCTCGAGCGCAGCCAGATGCAGACGCGTTACGCGGTCGAAGAGGCCGCGTTTCTGGTCGACGCCGTGCGCCAGCACGTCGAGCGCACGCCCGACCAGCCGTTGCCGTCGCGCGTGCGGCTCGTGGCGCCGGACAGCGCCGACGTGCCGAACGGCGATCCGTCGAGCCTGCCGGCGCCGCTCAAGCGGTTCCGCGACGACGTGAGCGAGCGGATGCCGCCCGGCACGCGTGTCGAGATCGGCGCGCCCGGCCATCCGCCGGTGCTGTGGGTGAAGGAGCCGACCGACCGCAACTGGATCGTGGTGCCGGTGCAGCCGCTGCGGCCGCCGCGCTCGCTCGACCGGATGCTGTTGTGGCTCGGCACGATCTTCTCGGCCGGCGTGATCGCCGCGCTGTTCGCGGCCTGGCAGCTGCAGCAGCCGCTGCGTTCGCTGGCACGCGCGGTCGCGCGCTTCGGCCGCGGCCAGCCGGTGCCGCCGCTGCGTGAGCGCGGCCCGCGCGAGCTGCGCCAGCTCACGCATGGCTTCAACCAGATGGTGGAACAGGTGTCGCAGGCCGAGAGCGACCGGGCGGTGATGCTGGCGGGCGTGGCGCACGACCTGCGCACGCCGCTTGCGCGGATGCGGCTGCGGGCGGAAATGATGGACGACGCCCGGTTGCGCGATGGCGTCGTGCGCGACGTCGATTCGATGTCGCACATCGTCGATCAATTCCTGGTGTTTGCGCACGGCGGGTCCGATCGCAGCGAGCCGGTGCCCGTCGATCAGGCGTGCGAGCGGATCGCGCGCAGCTATCGCGCGGTCGCGCCGAACGCGCCGACGGTGCAGACTCGGCTCGAGGCCGATCCGGGCTTCCGGCTGCCGACGGCGACGCTCGACCGGATCCTGTCGAACCTGCTGGACAACGCGCATGCGTACGGTGCGCCGCCCGTGCTCGTCGAGACGGCGCGCACGCCGGCCGGCTATGTGCTGTCCGTCAGCGACAGCGGTGGCGGGATCGCGCCGCGCGACCTCGCTGCTGCCACGCGGCCGTTCGTGCGGCTCGACCCGGCGCGCGGCGGCAACGGCCACAGCGGGCTCGGGCTCGCGATCGTCGAGCGGCTCGTACTCAGGCTGGGCGGGGCGTGCGACATCGGCAACCGTCCCGAAGGCGGCCTGCGCGTCGCGATGACGTTCCCGTTCGAGGTCGTGCCGAAGGACGAACCCCACGCACAGGCCGCATGAGCGGCTGCGGCGCCAACCCGGCCGGGCTGGCGCCGCGCGGCATCATTCGCCGAACAGCGTGCCGAGCGTCTCGGCCGCGTTGCTGTCGATGGTGTTGTAGGTCACGGTGGTGGCCTCGAAGATGTAGACGGTCGTGTACCGGCCGAGGCGCTCCAGGATTTCCTCCTGCAGCGATTCCGGCACGACGTTCATGTTCAGGTACCACGCCGTCGACGACAGCCGCGTCTGGAACGACCCGTACTCCTGCATCAGTTCGTAGAACGCGTCGGCATCCTGATCGCGACAGACGATCACCAAGTTTCCTGCCATTCCCTTTCCTCCCGCTCGTCGATCGATCCCCAGGGCTTGCTGACAGAGGGCACACGCATGCGTGGCCATCGAAACGGCCGCCACAGACCCCAAGGGCCAGCCCTGATCATACCCGCATAGTCGTATCCGGCTGGTGACGTCCGACATGGTTTGCGTGCACGTGCGGCTGGCGGGTTCCCGGGCGGGCCGGATCACGGCATAATTCGGGCCTGCATGCCGGCCGAAAGATTGCGGCCGGGCTGCTCGACCCGCGCACCCGCCAGCCGCCCGCGCGCCAGGCACGATCCGTGCGCCGCCTGCGCCGCTCCCGGACGGTTGTACCTGAAATACAGGTTGGTGTAGTGTCGTGCCGTCGCGGGCCGGCTCGTCCGGCGCGCGGCAGCGCATGCACGCACGGCGCACCGCGCTTGCGCGCGATCGTCAGTCAATCGAATTACCGCACCCGTGCGCTTTGCCATGAATCAACATCGACTGCCGGCTTCGGCCGGCCTTACCGGGGAGGGCGCCTGATGGACGTCGGATTCTTCAATCCGAACCGGACCGCCAACGCGTCCGCGTGGCGCGTCCTGCCGAACCGGTGGGATTTCATCGCGTTTCCGCTGATCATCTGCCTGATCGCGATGGCGGTCGTCGGCTTCCACGAAACGATGGCGCCGATCGGCACCCTGCAGACGCAGAAGATTTCGCTCGACCCGGCGAACCTGCCCGAATACGCGTTGCGCACCACGCTGCGGATGCTCGCCGCGATGGTCGCGTCGCTCACGTTCACGCTGATCTACGGCACGCTCGCCGCGAAAAGCCGGCGTGCCGGCATGGTGCTGATCCCGATCCTCGACATCCTGCAGTCGGTGCCGGTGCTCGGCTTCATCTCGTTTACGGTCACGTTCTTCCTCGCGCTGTTCCCGAGCCGCGTGCTCGGCGCCGAGCTCGCGGCGATCTTCGCGATCTTCACGAGCCAGGCGTGGAACATGACGTTCAGCTTCTACCAGTCGCTGCGCACGGTGCCGCGCGATCTGGACGAAGTGTCGCGGGGCTTTCATCTGACCTCCTGGCAGCGCTTCTGGAAGCTCGAAGTGCCGTTCTCGATGCCGGGGCTGATCTGGAACATGATGATGTCGATGTCGGGCGGCTGGTTCTTCGTCGTCGCGTCGGAGGCCATCACCGTCGGCAACCAGACCATCACGCTGCCGGGAGTCGGCGCGTATCTCGCGCAGGCGATCGCGGACAAGAACCTCGGCGCGGTCGGCTGGGTGATCCTCACGATGTCGGTCGTGATCCTCGCGTACGATCAGTTCCTGTTCCGCCCGCTCGTCGCGTGGGCCGACAAGTTCCGGATGGAGAACACCAGCTCGGGCAACGCGCCGGAGTCGTGGCTGCTCGACCTCGTGCGTCGCACGCGCCTGATTCATCAGCTGCTCGTGCCGGCGGGCTGGTTCTTCGCGAAAGCCGCGCGGATTCCGCTGCGCCTGCCGCTGTCGGGCGCGATGCGTTTTTCGCTGCCGCGTGTCGAGAAGAAGGCGTCACGTACGGTCGACATTGCGTGGGCGATTCTCGTGTTGATCGGCACGGCCTATGTCGTGTGGCGCGTGGTCAGCTTCGTGTCGACCGGCGTGACGCTGGCCGAGGTCGGCCACGTGCTCGTGCTCGGGCTCATCACGCTGCTGCGCGTGGCCGTGCTGATCGCGATTGCGTCGCTGATCTGGGTGCCGGTCGGCGTGTGGATCGGGCTGCGCCCGAGGCTGGCCGAGAAGCTGCAGCCGCTCGCGCAGTTCCTCGCGGCGTTCCCGGCGAACCTGCTGTTCCCGGCGTTCGTGATCGTGATCGCGCGCTTCCACCTGAACGCCGACATCTGGCTGTCGCCGCTGATCGTGCTCGGCACGCAGTGGTATATCCTGTTCAACGTGATTGCTGGCGCGACGTCCTACCCGAACGACTATCGCGAAGCGGCGACGAACTTCCGTATCCGTGGCTGGCAGTGGTGGCGGCAGGCGATCCTGCCCGGCATCTTCCCGTACTACGTGACCGGCGCGATCACCGCCTCGGGCGGCGCTTGGAACGCGAGCATCGTGTCGGAAGCCGTGCAGTGGGGCAATACCAAGATCGAGGCGCACGGCCTCGGTGCCTATATCGCGCAGACCACCGCCGCCGGCGATTTTCCGAAGATCATCCTGGGCATCGCCGTGATGTCCCTGTTCGTCACCCTGTTCAACCGCCTGCTGTGGCGGCCGCTGTATGCCTTCGCCGAAGCGAAGCTGCGGCTCGACTGAGACCGATTGAGAGCGAAACGCGATGCACAATCCGAATGCTGTAAACGCCCCCGTCCAGACGAACCAACCGCCGCGCCTTGGTGAGGAAATCCTGCGCGTCGATCATGTCTGTCGCGGCTTCAACAAGACGCAGGGCGAATTGCTCGTGCTCGACGATGCGAACCTGTCGCTGCGCGAGGGCGAGATCGTCGGCCTGCTCGGCCGTTCCGGCTCGGGCAAGTCGACGCTGTTGCGCATCATCGCAGGGCTGATCGAGCCGACCGGCGGGGAAGTGACCTATCTCGGCAAGCCGCTGACCGGCCCCGCCGAAGGCGTCGCGATGGTGTTCCAGACCTTCGCGCTGTTCCCGTGGCTCACCGTGCTGCAGAACGTGGAAGCGGGCCTCGAGGCGCTCGGCGTCGGCGCGCGCGAGCGCCGCGAGCGCGCGCTGGCCGCGATCGACCTGATCGGTCTCGACGGTTTCGAGAACGCGTACCCGCGCGAGCTGTCGGGCGGCATGCGCCAGCGCGTCGGCTTCGCGCGTGCGCTCGTCGTCGACCCCACGATCCTGCTGATGGACGAGCCGTTCTCCGCACTCGACGTGCTGACGGCCGAGACGCTGCGTACCGACCTGCTCGATCTCTGGACGCAAGGCCGGATGCCGATCAAGTCGGTGCTGATCGTCACGCACAACATCGAGGAAGCGGTGTTCATGTGCGACCGGATTCTCGTGTTGTCGTCGAACCCGGGCCGCGTGATCGCCGAAATCAAGGTGCCGTTCAAGCATCCGCGCAACCGGCTCGACCCGGCGTTCCGCAAGCTCGTCGACGACATCTACGCGAAGATGACGGCCCGCCAGACCGGCGAAGCGACGAAGAAGGGGCTGGAGCTCGGCAGCTGGCTGCCGCAGGTGTCGACCAACCTGATGGCCGGCCTGATCGAGACGCTTGCGATGGCGCCGTACCACGGCCGTGCGGACATGCCGGAAATCGCGCGTACGCTGCATCTGGAAGTCGACGATCTGTTCCCGATCGCCGAAGTGCTGCAGTACCTCGGCTTCGCGGACGTGCGGGAAGGGGACGTGTTCCTGACGCCGCCGGGGCGCGTGTTTGCGGAATTCGGCACGCAGGAGCGCAAGCTGATGTTCGCGGATCACCTGCTGAAGCACGTGCCGCTCGCGGCGCGGATCAAGAAGGTGCTGAACGAGCGCCCGGGCCATCGCGCGCCGCGCGTGCGCTTCGAGCAGGAGCTGGAGGATTTCCTGTCGGACGGCGCCGCCGAGGAGACGCTCGACGCGGTGATCGACTGGGGCCGTTATGGCGAGATCTTCTCGTACAACGACCAGACCGAGATTTTCAGCCTCGAGGACGTCGAGTCCTGATCGACGTGCCGGGCTGTACAGCCCGGCTTGTGCGTATGCGCCGCGCGTCATGCGCGGCGTATCGCACGGTTACTGCAGATTCCCCCACCGGTCGACCGCCGGTTCCGCCGACGCCCACTTCCAGTGCGCGCCCTGCTGGCACGCATTCGCGAAATACCAGTCGGCCTTGTCGCCGTCTTTCACCGAGAACGCAAATTCCTTGCAGATCGCGAGCGCCGACGCGTACGCGCGCGTGACGCGAACTTCGCCTTCGCCGTTTTCCAGCGGCAGCGTGTTCTTCACCTTCCACGGCTTCACTTCGCCGACGGCCAGGCTGCCGGCCGTCTTCGCGATCGCGTCTTGCTGGTTCTGATGGAGCTGCTTCATCGTGCGGTTGACGGCTTCGTCGGTCGCGGCCTGCACGGCAATCCCGACACCCACGCCGACCGCCGGGTTCGCGGTGACGAGGCCCGTCGCCGCGCCGGCGAGCGCGCCGCTCGCCGCGCCGACCGACCCGCAGCCCGACAGCGTGGCCGTCGCCGCGCACAGCGCGCCGATGGCCGCGATACGGAGCGCGATGCTCATTGCAATGCGCCCCAGCGTTCGGTCGCCGGCTCGGCCGACGCCCATTTCCACACGGGGCCGTCGCGGCAGATCGTGGCGACGTAGAACGCCGATTGCGCCGGCTTGTCGGGCTTCGCGGCCGTATCGACCGCGAACACGATTTCCTTGCAGTCGAGCGGGCCGATGCTGATCATCCGGCTGACCGTCACGCGACCCTGCTCATCGTCCTCGATCGGGAACGAGTGGTGCGTCGACCACGGCGCGACGCCGCCCACGTCGAGCGGGCCCGCCGCCTTCGCGATCTGTTCCTGGGTGTAACGGTGCGCGACGCGCTGCGAGTACTGGACGCCCGCCCGCGCGCCGGCGACGGCGCCGAGGCCGATGCCCGTCGCAACGGCGGCGTTGTTGGTGACCTTGGAGGCGATCGCGGCGCCCGCGATACCGGCGCCGGCTGTCGCGCCCTCGCTGTACAGCGAGTTGCAGCCGGACAGCAGTGCGGCCGTGGCGATCACGGCCAGCACGACGCGCGCCGGCGTGGCCCGGCGCGGCGATTCGAAACGAATGTTCATCCCTGAGTGCAAGTCCTGTCTGGGTGAGCGGCGTCGCATGCACGCCGTCATGCCGCGTCATTGTTTCGCAATTGTCATAGGAAAATTGCAAAGCTTTGACAAATCGCCGTGCGGCAGGCCGCGTGCGCGCGGGCGGCGTTATTGTCGAATGGATGAGCGCCGAGGGGTCGAAACGTTACAAATTGAAGGTAATTGTTACCTTCGGATGCGATCAGGCGACCTAGACTGTTTTGCTATGGAATGTTTCTACGACGGCCTCGAGCCGCGCCGCATATGAGACACCCAGCCATGCGCCGTTCGAAACAGTTGTCACACCGGCCGCCTGACGCGGCGGCCGACCATCCGGAAGACCGCCCGCGTCCGCAGGCCGACGCGCCATCGGCACCGCCTGCGGGCGCGCCGGACGAGACGCCGTCGGACGGCGATCACAACCAGGGTGGCGCTCGCCCGGAAGGGCTCGACTATCAACGCGACCTCGGTCAGGAGCAGGACGCCTGATGCGGTCGTCGCCGCATTCCATCGCCGTATTTCATTGCAATTCTCGGAACTGAGTCGCCGCGCGGCCGCCTTCGGGCCGCCGCGCCTGCTTGGGCGCGCGTCGCGCGCCAGCCAATCGAATCGAGGAGGGGAAATCGCATGAGCAGATTGATCGTGGTATCGAATCGTGTCGCCGCCGGCGAGGACACGCGCCCGAGCGCGGGCGGCCTGGCCGTCGGCGTGATGGACGCACTGAAGGAAACGGGCGGCGTCTGGTTCGGCTGGAACGGCGAGATCGTCGACGCACCCGACACCGAGCCCGCAATCCAGCGGGACGGCAACGTCACCTACGCGACGGTCGGGCTGACCCGGCGCGACTACGACCAGTACTATCGCGGCTTCTCGAATGCGACGCTGTGGCCGGTGTTCCATTACCGCGGCGATCTCGCGCGCTTCGACCGCCAGGAGTACGCGGGCTATCTGCGCGTGAACGCGATGCTCGCAAAGCAGCTCGCCGCATTGCTGCGCCCCGACGACCTGATCTGGGTGCACGACTATCACCTGTTGCCGTTCGCGCATTACCTGCGCGAACTCGGCGTGAAGAACCCGATCGGTTTCTTCCTGCACATTCCGTTTCCGTCACCCGACATGCTGCGTCTCGTGCCGCCGCACGAGGAGCTCGTGAAGTTCATGTGCGCGTACGACGTCGCGGGCTTCCAGACCGAGGCCGACAAACAGGCGTTTACCGACTACATCGAGCGGCGCGGGATCGGCGCGGCGAGCGACGACGGGATGCTGCACGCGCATGGCCGCGTCGTGAAGGTCGCCGCTTATCCGATCGGCGTGCATCCCGACGCGATCGCGCAGGCGGCCGTCCAGTACGGCACGCGCAAGCCGGTGAAGATGCTGCGCGAGGCGCTCGACGGCCGCAAGCTGGTGATGAGCGTCGACCGCCTCGATTATTCGAAGGGGCTCGTCGAACGCTTCCAGTCGTTCGAGCGGATGCTCGCGAACGCGCCGGGCTGGCAGGGGCGCGTGTCGCTCCTGCAGATCGCACCGCCGACGCGTTCCGACGTGAAGACCTATCAGGACATTCGCGAAACGCTCGAGGGCGAGGCCGGTCGCATCAACGGCCGCTTCTCGCAGCTCGACTGGACGCCGATCCAGTACCTGAACCGCAAGTACGAGCGCAACCTGCTGATGGCGTTCTTCCGGATGTCGCAGGTGGGCTACGTGACGCCGCTGCGCGACGGGATGAATCTCGTCGCGAAGGAGTACGTCGCGTCGCAGGATCCGGCCGATCCGGGCGTGCTCGTGCTGTCGGAGTTCGCGGGCGCGGCAGCCGAGTTGACCGGCGCGCTCCTCGTCAATCCGTACGACCTGTCGCAGATGGCCGAGGCGCTCGAGCGCGCGCTGTCGATGCCGCTCGCCGAGCGGCAGGCGCGCCACGAGGAAAACCTCGCACGGCTGCGCGCGAACGACCTGTCGGTCTGGCGCGATACGTTCGTCGCCGATTTGCGCAGTGTCGCGGCGGCCGCGTCGGTCACGCGGCGCGCGGGCCGGCGGGTTGCGCATGCGTGAGTTGGGACCGGCGCCCGGCGTGGAGGACGACGCTACCCGCCGCTTCTTCGTCGTGACCGGTGGCCCGGGGTCGGGCAAGAGCACGTTGCTCGACGCGCTCGAGCGCGCCGGTTTCGCGCGCTCGCAGGAAGCAGGGCGCGGAGTGATCCGCGACCAGATGGCGATCGACGGCCAGGCGTTGCCGTGGCGGGACCCGGCGGCGTTCGCCGAGCTGATGCTGAGCTGGGAGATGCGCTCATACGATCTCGCACGCCGCGCGCGCGGGCCCGTGTTCTTCGATCGAGGCGTGCCGGACGTGATCGGCTATCTGCGCCTGACAGGGCTCGCGGTGCCCGCGCATGCGGAAGCCTCGGCTCGCCGTTTCCGCTACCACCGGCGCGTGTTCATCGCGCCGCCGTGGCCGGACATCTACGCGCAGGACACCGAGCGCCGGCAGGATTTCGCGGAAGCCGTGCGCACGTACGACGCGATGGTCGAGTGCTACACGTCATACGGCTATCGGCTGATCGAACTGCCGCGCGAGAGTGTGAAGACGCGCGTGCGCTTCGTGCTGGACGCGCTCGACGCGGCATGATGCCCGGCCACGCACGCGGTGCGCGGCGGCGTCAGGTCGCCGTGTCCGGCTGTGGCGACGTGATGCGCAGCATGCTGACGACCGCGGCCACCGCCGCGAATGCCGCCGCGACATAGAGTGCAATCGTCGGCCCGCGATCGGGCACGAGCCCGAAAATCAATGCGACGAGCGCGGCGCCGAGCGTCTGCCCGGTCAGCCGCGCGGTGCTCAGCATGCCGCCCGCGCCGCCGCTGCGTTCGCGCGGCGCCGACGACAGCATCGCGCGGTTGTTCGGCGACTGGAACAACCCGAAGCCCGCCCCGCACAGCGCCATCCGCCACACGATGTCGACGGTGCCTGGATGCGCGCCGATCGTCGCGAGCGACAGCAGCCCGGCCGCGAACAGCGCGAGCCCGATCCCGCCGAGGATGCCGGCCGAATAGCGATCCGACAGCACGCCCGCGAGCGGCGCGGCGAACACGATCACGAGCGGCCACGGCGTCATGTACAGGCCCGTCTCGACCTGCGAGAAGCCGAGCGAGTTCTGCAGCCAGAACGGCAGCGCGACGAACGCGAGCATCTGCGACGTGAACGACGCCGTCGACGTATAGACCGACAGCGCGAACATCGGGATGCGCATCAGGTCGACCGGCAAGAGCGGCGCCGGCTGCGACAGCTGGCGCTTCACGAAGAAGTAGCCGACGACTAACGCGACGGCCAGCTCGGCCGCGACGTACGCATGGGCCTCGCCGTGGCCGAGCCCGTCCACGGCCGTGATCAGCAGCCCGAACACGCATGCGTTCATCAGCGCGCTCGCGAAATCGTACGGCGCGTCGTGCAGCGGGTTGGCCGGCAGCGCACGCAGGCTGCCGAATACCGCGGCGATACCGATCGGCACGTTGACCGCGAACAGCCACGGCCACGAGGCGAACGACAGGATCGCGGACGCGACCGTCGGCCCGATCGCCGACGACAGCGCCACCACCATCGCATTGATCGACAGCCCGCGCCCGAGCATCGACGACGGGTAGATCATCCGCACGAGCGCCGCGTTGACGCTCATGATGCCGGCCGCGCCGAAGCCCTGGATCACGCGCATCACGGCCAGCATCGGCAGCGAGCCGGCGAGCGCGCAGCCGAGCGACGCCGCGGTGAACAGCGCGAGCCCGGCAATGTAGATGCGGCGATAGCCGATGCGCTCGCCGAGCGACGCGAGCGGCAGCAGCGTGATCGTGACCGCGAGCTGGTACGCGTTGACGATCCAGATCGACGCGGCGTCGGATGCGTGCAGGTCGCGTGCGATCGTCGGCAGCGCGACGTTCGCGATGGCGCCGTCGAGCACGGCGAGCGTGATGCCCAGTGCGACGCAGACGATCGCCCAGTAGCGTTGCGGAAGCGGCAGGCCGGTATCGGCGTTCATGGCGGGAGCAGAGGCGTGGTTGTCCGCGCGCCCGGTTGCCGGTTGCGTGCGCAACCATGCGCAAGGGTGGAGGCGGCGATGAGCGGCCCGGCCGGCGCAACTGCACCGGAGCGGGGCCGATCGAGTGTATCACCGGGCCGCGTCGCGCGATGCCGGCACTCAGCCTTCGAAGTCGAGGCCGCCGAGCCGCACGAGCGGGTCGGCCTGCGTGCGCGACAGGAGATCGATGTCGCGCGCGCTCTGCCATGCACCCAGCTTTTTCGGCAGCGCGGCGAGGTAGTGCTCGAAGCGCTGCGGGCCGTCCGGCTCCATCAGCCGCTCGATTTCGTCGGTGTCCCAGGTGAGCTCGAGGTTCAGCGGATGGTCGAAGCCGCTGACGTGCTCGTGCGGCGCGCTGCGGATCTGCACGCGCGTCGGGTGCCCGTGGCCGCCATACGGGACGACGTCGGTCAGCACGTGTTCGGCGAAGAAGGCGGCGATGGCCTGTGCGATGCGCGGGGCGAATTCGGTATCGAAACGGCGGGCGGTTTCGGGCTGCATGACGGCGTCTCCTGTATGCCGAAAATCGTAGCACGGCGACCGCGTATTTCGATGGGCGTGATGCCGGTAATCGCGCGTTACCACTTGCTGCATCTATTACGGCCGCAAGCCGCCACAATGCATCGCATCCAGTACCACTTCGCGTGGGAGTCCATCATGAAAAAAATTGCCGCAGTGTGTGTCCTTGCCGGTTCGCTTGCCGTGGCAGGCCCGGCGTCCGCGCATGGCCGCGACGGTGGCGCCGTCATCGGCGCCTTGATCGGCGGCGCGGTGCTCGGCGCGATCGTGACGTCCGCGATGAATCCGCCCGTCGCGTACCAGGCGCCCGCGTACCAGGCGCCGGCCTATCAGCCGCCGACGTACTACCAGGCGCCGGCATACCAGCAGCCTGCGTATCCGACCTATCAGCAGGCGCAGTACCAGGACGACGGCCCGAACTATTGCTACGACCGCTACCAGCGCGCGTATGTGTGCGGCGCTCCCGTGTCGGGTGGCTACGCTCAGCCTGCCGGCTGGTGAGCAGGCTGACCAGCGAAGCGTGAGCGGGCGGCGATGGCGCCGTTCGCTTCACCGCACCGAACGACAAAAGGCCCTCGCTTCGTGCGAGGGCCTTCGTCTTTTGTGCGGTCGTCCGTTTTTTTGCACGACGCGTCGGCCGTCGACGGGCACTACGCGGATACAAACGGTTGCAAATGCGCGTCAGTGACGATGGCCGCCGCCTCCGCCACCATCGTTCCAGTCGCCACCGCGGTGTCCGCCGCCGCGCCCCCAGCCGTTGCCGCGGTTGCCGCGGTCGCCGTCCCAGCGATGGTAGTCGCGCCGGCCGCGATCCCAGTCGCGCCCGCCGCCACCGCCCCAGATATTGACCGTGCCGTACACGGGCGATGGCGCGTACGCGTAGCCTGGATCGGAATAGTAGGGCTGCCCGTAACCGTAGCCGTATCCGGCGTCCGGGGCGACGACGCAGCCGGCCAGCAAGGTCGCGACGCCGGCGGCAGCAATGAGCTTCAGCATGATGTTCTCCTTGGTTCCCGTATAAGTACCGCGCAAGGGGATTGCCAGCTGTTTGCAATTGTGTCGTCAAATTACGGCGCCGTAAGCTCATGCGACGGAAGTGTTAGCATCCGGAGCTCATTTTGTTTTTCCAGGAGTACATCGATGAAATTCGCGATCCGGGCCGCACTGGCCGCCTTCTGCGTGACGACAGCCGCCGCCTGCGTGGCGGGGCCCGCTTCCGCGCCCGCCGTGACGGCCGAGTCGATCAAGATGTTTCCGCAGGCAGCGGCCGGCCAGCAGCGCGTCGTGATCGCGCTGCCCGCGCTCGAGAGCGAAGGCGATGCGCGCGTCGAACTGATGATCGGCAAGACGCTGCAGACCGACTGCAACCAGCAATGGTTCGGCGGCGAGCTGACTGCCGAGGACGTGAAGGGCTGGGGCTATACGTACTACCAGCTCACCGACGTGAAGGGGCCGGCATCGACGCTGATGGCATGCCCGGGCCAGGCGCCGCAGCAACGGTTCGTGCAGGTGCGCGGCGACGGCCAGCTGCTGCGCTACAACAGCCGCCTGCCGCTCGTCGTCTATGTGCCGGAAGGCTTCGAGGTGCGCTATCGCGTGTGGCATGCGTCGAAGGACGTGCAGCACGCGGCGAAGCAGTAACGTTGCGGCGCGGCCGCGCGTGGCGGCGTCCTGCCGCTACGCGCCGCTCGCGCCATTCTTGCCGACGAGCGCTGGCCACGCGGCCAGCGCGGCTTGCGCGACGGCCTCCAGATCGCGACGGCTCGCACCGTCGCGTGCCTGGATCGACATTCCCTGCTGGACCGTGACGTAGTACCGCGCGATTGCGTCGAGGTTCGCTTGCGCGGCGATCTCGCCGGTCGCGACCCCTTGCCTGAGGCGCGCGCGCAGGTTCTCCACCGTGCGCTCGCGCATCGCGATCAGCGTTTGCCGGACCGTATCGGAACGCTCGGCCGGATGCAGTGCCGACAGCACGATCAGGCAGCCGGCCGGCTTCGACCGCCGCGTGAACACACGGGCGGTATCCATCAGGTAGCTCCGTACGGCGTCGTGCGCGCTGCCGGCCTGTTCTACGCCCCCCCAGATTTCCCGTCCTTCCGTTGCGCTGTAATGCTCGAGCGCCAGCCGGAACAACGCTTCCTTGCTGCCGAACGCCGCATACAGGCTCGGCGACGCGATGCCCATCGCGGCCGTCAGGTCGGCCATCGACGCGCCTTCGTAGCCGAGGCGCCAGAACACCTCCATTGCGCGATCCAGCGCCGCTTCCTTGTCGAAGCTTCTCGGTCGGCCCCGTTCAGCCATTGCGTCCGTCCCTTCGTCGATTTCTGTATCGATCGATAAATTAAATCAATTGACTGTGTCGCGCAACTTGCCACATTCTGTGTCGGTCGTTACATAAATAAGGAAAGGAACCGACATGAACCGACTTCAGGGCAAGCGTGCACTCATCACGGGCGGCAGCCGCGGCATCGGTGCGGCGATCGCGAAACGGCTGGCGGCCGATGGCGCGGACGTCGCGATTACCTATGAGAAATCGGCGGAGCGGGCGCAGGCCGTCGTCGCCGGCATCGAGGCGCTCGGCCGTCGCGCCGTTGCGATCCAGGCCGACAGCGCCGATCCGGTGGCCGTACGCGACGCGGTCGATCGTGCGGCGGAGGCGTTCGGCGGCCTCGACATTCTCGTCAACAACGCGGGGATTTTCCGGGCCGGCGCGCTGGACGACCTCACGCTCGACGATATCGACGCGACGCTGAACGTGAACGTGCGCGCGGTGATCGTCGCGTCGCAGGCGGCGGCGCGGCATCTCGGGGAGGGCGGGCGCATCGTGTCGACCGGGAGTTGCCTTGCCACGCGCGTGCCCGATGCGGGGATGAGCCTCTATGCGGCGAGCAAGGCCGCGCTGATCGGCTGGACGCAGGGGCTCGCGCGCGATCTCGGTTCGCGCGGCATCACGGTCAATATCGTGCATCCGGGGTCGACGGATACCGACATGAACCCGGCCGACGGCGAACACGCCGGTGCGCAGCGTTCGCGGATGGCGATCCCGCAGTACGGCAAGGCCGAGGACGTCGCGGCGCTCGTCGCGTTCGTCGTCGGGCCGGAAGGGCGGTCGATCAATGGCACCGGGTTGACGATCGATGGTGGTGCGAACGCGTGAGTGCGTGAATGCCGACGCCCGGCGTGATTTCTCGACCGGGCGGTGTTGCGTTCGTTATCGGCAGCCGAGCCGGTGATGTTCGGTTTCGAGATCGGCGCGCTTGTCGTAAGCGCGCAGTTCGTTGCGTGGCTTGCCGTCCGGGCCCATCCCGCGCACGATCTTCTGGCCGCGGTCGGGGGCGTGCTTGACGGCGTCGATCCCGGCGGTCAGTTCACGGCAGTGTGAATCGGGCGAGGGGGGGGCCGCGTGCGGCGCTGCTGCGTTCGTGATGTTGGCGATGCCAGGGCTGACGTAGCGCTGCTTCGCGGGGGCGGTGAGGGTGTCGGCGGCGTTTGCCGAGCCGGTCATGGCTGAAAGCGCGGCGAGTGCCGCGATCGCTCGAATCATTGCGGGAGTCCGGATGCTGAAGAAGGTTCGGAATTCTACGCAATGGGTGGCGCGGGGCCGCGGCGATCGGGCGGGATGCGATCGTGTGTCGCAGGGGGCGTCGGAGGCTGAATGTTCGTCGCTCGGGATGTGATGCTGGCAGGCTTCGAGCACGCAGTAGTGCGTGCGCAAAGCTAGAAGCCCGCTTGCTTTCGCAGAGCGGGCTTCGGTATTGGTTGCGGGGGTAGGATTTGAACCTACGACCTTCGGGTTATGAGCCCGACGAGCTGCCAGACTGCTCCACCCCGCGGCGCGAAGTGTACTAGGGCTGATGTGGAGAGTCAATCGATTGGTGATTTACGTCGAATGGAGTCGGCGGCTCACCGGCAGGCTCGGCACGCTTCGAGAAGGGTGAACTGCCCACGAAAGCCCAAACTTGGCCGATCGACAACGGTGGGTAGATCGTCAACAATCACGAATCGCTCACCACGCCGTGAAGAGCCAGTGTTTGAATGAGAAAAATAACGGAGTAAGTTCGAATGAGTTTTCACACCCAGGTTTGGGTTCATCCGTTCGATGGCGAGCCGTTGAATGTTGCCAGTGTCCGCGAGGAACTCTTGAAGTTTCTTGACGAATATTCGCTAAGCCACGACGTATTGACCAACCTCACCGAAGCATGTGGTTCGGCTCTCCCAACTTCAACTCTGTTCTATCTGAACAGTATGGCGATCGTCATGCTGTTCGACAAATTGGCTTCATGCCTACCGAATGCGTCGTTCGCAGTAAAGGGTTCTGGCGAGGATCACCGCGATATATGGGTGCGAGAGTATGCCGACGGAGTAGCCAATTTTGAAGCCGGACCGTTCGACGAGTAGGCCGGCGGCGGTCCAACATCGTCGCGCTTGGGGCTTGGCTGGTCCCCCCGACAGGAATCGAACCTGTATCTAGCGCTTAGGAGGCGCTTGTTCTATCCATTGAACTACGGGGAGAGCCATGTCCGGGCGACACGCGCGAAAAAACGCGAACCGGACGGCAGTGTGGACAGCGCGCAGAGTATAGCAAACGCGCGGCGCGTCGGCGGGGCGGAATACGCGCCGACGCGCGTGATCGCGCAATCAGCCGCGATCGGAAATCAGCGCGTCAGCGAATCAGAAATCGACGACGACGAAATCTTCCTTGCCCACGTCGCACAACGGGCAGCGCCAGTCGGCGGGAATGTCGGCGAAACGGGTGCCGGGCGCGATGCCTTCGTCGGGCAGCCCTTCCGCTTCGTTGTAGACCCACCCGCAAATCAGGCAGACCCAGCTCTGGTATTCGGTTACTTCGCTCATGTAGCGCTCGGGAAAATGGAAATTCGGTAATGCCGTCCGCAGCCTGGCCGGCGAACGAAAGGCGCAATGGTACCGGAATTTCGTCGAACGGCTCTGCAACGTCGTTTTAAACGTACGCATCGCGAACAACGCAACCGAAACGCGTATGCCGTTCGTGCGGTGTATGCTTCCGAGGCTGTCCAATCATAAGGAGAATGCGATGCTGAACAGAAAGTGGATCGCAGGTGCGCTGTGTGTGGCGGCGATGGCCGTGTCGACGATGGCGCGGGCCGAGGCGCGCGTGTATTTCGAAGCGCCGAGCGAAGGCGCGACGGTGTCGAACCCGGTGCATGTGAAGTTCGGGCTCGAAGGAATGGAGCTTCGACCGGCCGGCGACAACACGCCGAACACTGGCCATCATCACCTGCTGATCGACGGCCGGCCGATTCCGAAGGGCGACGTGATTCCCGCGAGCGAGCGTTCGCTGCACTTCGGCAAGGCGCAGACCGAAACCGACATCAATCTGCCGCCCGGCCAGCACACGCTGACGCTGCAGTTGGGCGACGGCATACACCGCTCGTACGGTCCCGAATTGAGCTCGACGATCACGATCAACGTGAAGTAACTGCGTGTGCCGCGTACGGGCGCCCGAGGCGTCCGGTGCGGGAGGGGCGATCGGCCGGTTGCAGGCATCCGGCCGACGTTGGCCCTTTCGCTCGGAATTCGCGGCCGGCGTCCGCTATCGGAAGCCGGCCGCACCCGGCGCGCCATCGCATCGCGTCGCTTCGCGTCGATGGCCGCCTGCCAGCCGTCAAATGCAGGTTCCAACCCGCCTCCCGACCCGTTTGCCGGCCTTGTCCGTCCGGCCATGCCGGTAACGCCGCCCGCGACCGGTACAATGGGCGCTTCCGATTCCTCTCTTCGCCGTCTCCCCATGTCGCTCTATTCCATATCCGGCGCGCAGCTCGCGTTCGGTCACGTCGCGTTGCTCGATCACGCGGATTTCTCGCTGGAAGCCGGCGAGCGCGTCGGCCTGATCGGCCGAAACGGCGCGGGCAAGTCGTCGCTGCTGAAGATCGTCGCCGGGCTCGCGAAGCCCGACGACGGGCTCGTCACGCGCCAGCAGGAACTCGTGACCGTCTACGTGCCGCAGGAGCCCGAATTCGAGCCGGGCGCGACGGTGTTCGATGCCGTCGCATCGGGGCTTGCGCACACGCGCGAACTGCTCGAAGAGTACGATTCGATCGCGCACCGCCTCGCGGATATCCCCGAAGGCGCCGAACACGATGCGCTGCTCGCGCGGATGAACGCGCTGCAGTCGTCGCTCGATGCGCACGACGCGTGGAGCTGGCGCACGCGCGTGTCGATGACGCTCGCGCAGATCGGCCTGGCGGACGTCGATGCACCCGTCGATGCGTTGTCGGGCGGGATGCAGAAGCGCGTCGCGCTGGCGCGCGCGCTGGTGCTGCAGCCCGACGTGCTGCTGCTCGACGAACCGACCAACCACCTCGACTTCGACGGCATCCGCTGGCTGGAAGAGCTGCTCGTCGCGCAGCGCGCGGGCCTGCTGTTCATCACGCACGATCGCGCGTTCCTCGACCGCGTCGCGACGCGCATCGTCGATCTCGATCGCGGCCGGCTGCTGTCGTACCCGGGCAATTTTTCCGCGTACCAGACGCGCAAGGCCCAGCAGCTCGAAATTGAGCGCGTGGAAAACGAGAAGTTCGACAAGCTGCTCGCGCAGGAAGAAGTGTGGATCCGCAAGGGCGTCGAGGCACGCCGCACGCGCAGCGTCGGCCGCATCGCGCGGCTCGTGCAGATGCGCAACGAACGCGCGGAGCGCCGCAACACGCTGGGCAACGTGAAGCTGGATGTCGCGCAGGGCGAGAAGTCCGGCAAGATCGTCGCGGAACTGACCGACGTGACGAAGCGCTACGGCGGCCGCGCGGTCGTCGATCGTTTCTCGACGACAGTGATGCGTGGCGACAAGATCGGCTTCATCGGCCCGAACGGCGCCGGCAAGACGACGCTGCTCAAGCTGATTCTCGGCGAACTGAAGCCCGACGAAGGCACGGTGCGCATCGGCACGAACCTGCAGGTCGCGTATTTCGACCAGATGCGTGCGCAGCTCGACCAGGAAAAGAGCCTCGCGGATACCATCAGCCCCGGCAGCGAATGGGTCGAGATCGGCGGCGTGCGCAAGCACGTGATGAGCTACCTCGGCGATTTCCTGTTCGCGCCGGAACGTGCGCGTTCGCCGGTGAAGTCGCTGTCGGGCGGCGAACGCAACCGGCTGCTGCTCGCGCGCCTGTTCGCGCGTCCGGCCAACGTGCTGGTGCTCGACGAACCGACCAACGACCTCGACATCCAGACGCTCGAACTGCTCGAGGAACTGCTGGCCGACTACGACGGCACGGTGCTGCTCGTCAGCCACGATCGTGCGTTCCTCGACAACGTCGTGACGTCGGTGATCGCGGCCGAGGGTGACGGCAAGTGGCGCGAATACGTCGGCGGCTTCACCGACTGGCAGATCCAGAGTGCGCGCGCCGATCAGCTCGCGCAGCAGGAAGCCGCGAAGCGCGCGGTCAAGGAAGCCGCGCCCGTCAAGGAAGATTCGGCGAAAAGCGCTGCGGGCCGCAACGCGCAACGCACGGTCAAGCTGTCGTTCAACGAGCAGCGCGAGCTCGATTCGCTGCCGGAGAAGATCGCCGCGCTCGAAGAGGAGCAGAAGACGATCAACGCGCGGCTCGAAGACGGTTCGATTTTCGCGAAGGATCCGCAGGAAGGCACGCGCCTGACCGAGCGGTTCGCGGCGATCGACGACGAATTGCTCGAAGCGCTCGAACGGTGGGAAACGCTCGAGGCGAAGCGCAAGCCCGCGTAAAACGCAGGCGCGTCGCGCGGCCGGCGGCCGCCGCGCGCGATTCCGCGATTGGCGTGCCACGCGGAACCAGTAAAATACCGCGCGTCCCGGGCAGCGCAGCGCACGCCGCGCGCCCGCTTTCGGAGCAGTCCAAGCACACCGTTGTTTCGATTCGCTTTTTTACGGAACTCAACGTTTTGTCCACGACGTTATCCACACCAGGTGTGGACAACGTCCCGATGAATGACGAAATTCAGCGCCTATGTCAACGAAGAAACCCAGCGCGGCCTATAGCGAAGCATCGATCAAGGTGCTAAAGGGTCTCGAGCCGGTCAAGCAGCGCCCCGGCATGTACACCCGTACCGAGAATCCGCTGCACATCATCCAGGAAGTCATCGACAACGCGTCCGACGAGGCGCTCGGCGGCTACGGCAAGCAGATCACGGTCACGCTGCACGCCGACCAGTCGGTCTCGGTCGAGGACGACGGCCGCGGCATCCCGTTCGGCATGCACCCGGAAGAGGGCGTGCCGGTCGTCGAGATCGTATTCACGCGCCTGCACGCGGGCGGCAAGTTCGACAAGGCCGCGGGCGGCGCCTACACGTTCTCGGGCGGCCTGCACGGCGTCGGCGTGTCGGTGACGAACGCGCTCGCGACGCGCCTCGACGTGACGGTCTGGCGCGACGGCAAGATCGCGGAGCTCGGCTTCGCCGAAGGCGATGTCGTCAAGCCGCTCACGACGCAGGGCGCGGGCCGCGGCGAGAAGAAATCCGGCACGCGCGTGCAGGTGTGGCCGAATCCGAAGTATTTCGATTCGCCGAACCTGCCGCTCGGCGAACTGCAGCGCCTGCTGCGCTCGAAGGCCGTGCTGCTGCCGGGCGTCGAGGTCGTGCTCGTCAACGAGAAGTCGGGCGAGCGCCAGACGTGGAAATATGAAGACGGCCTGCGCGGCTACCTGCTCGACGAGATGAACGGCAGCGAGTTGCTGATCCCGCTGTTCGAAGGCGAGCGCTTCGCCGATTCGCGTTCGGGCGACGACACCTTTGCCGAAGGCGAGGGTGCGTCGTGGGTCGTCGCATGGAGCGAGGAAGGCTCGCTCGTGCGCGAGTCGTACGTGAACCTGATCCCGACGCCGGCCGGCGGCACGCACGAATCCGGCCTGCGCGACGGTCTCTACCAGGCGGTGAAAAGCTTCGTCGAACTGCACAACCTGCAGCCGAAGGGCGTGAAGCTGCTCGCGGAAGACGTGTTCGCGCGCGTGTCGTTCGTGCTGTCCGCGAAGGTGCTCGATCCGCAGTTCCAGGGGCAGATCAAGGAACGCCTGAACAGCCGCGACGCGGTGAAGCTCGTGTCGTCGTTCTCGCGCCCTGCGCTCGAGCTGTGGCTGAACCAGCACGTCGAGCACGGCAAGAAGCTCGCCGAGCTCGTGATCAAGCAGGCGCAGGCGCGCACGCGAGCGGGCCAGAAGGTCGAGAAGCGCAAGAGCTCGGGCGTCGCGGTGCTGCCCGGCAAGCTGACCGACTGCGAGACGGAAGATATCGCGCGCAACGAGCTGTTCCTGGTCGAGGGCGACTCGGCAGGCGGCTCCGCGAAGATGGGCCGCGACAAGGAGTACCAGGCGATCCTGCCGCTGCGCGGCAAGGTGCTGAACACGTGGGAAACCGAGCGCGACCGCCTGTTCGCGAACAACGAGGTGCACGACATCTCGGTCGCGATCGGCGTCGATCCGCACAGCCCGGATGAAAGCGTCGACCTGTCGAACCTGCGCTACGGCAAGATCTGCATCCTGTCGGATGCGGACGTCGACGGCTCGCACATCCAGGTGCTGCTGCTCACGCTGTTCTTCAAGCACTTCCCGCAACTGATCGAGCGTGGCCATGTGTGCGTCGCGCGCCCGCCGTTGTTCCGCGTCGACGCGCCCGCGCGCGGCAAGAAGGCCGCGCAGAAGCTCTATGCACTCGACGAAGGCGAACTCGAGGCGATCCTCGACAAGCTGCGCAAGGAAGGCGTGCGCGAGACGCAATGGAGCATCAGCCGCTTCAAGGGTCTCGGCGAAATGAGCGCCGAGCAGCTGTGGGATACGACGATGAACCCCGACACGCGCCGCCTGATGCCGGTGAAGCTCGGCGAGCTCGACTACGAGGCGACCGTCGCACGGATGACGATGCTGATGGGCAAGGGCGAGGCAGCCGCGCGGCGCGGCTGGCTCGAGGAAAAGGGCAACGACGTCGAAGCGGACATCTAAGCCGAACACCTGCGCGGCCGGGCATGACTCCCGGCCCGGCCTCACGCCACTTACGAATACGGATTTCAGATGGACGACAACACTTCCGATCTCTTCGCCAGCTCCGATGCACCGGACGCCGAAGCGCTGACGCTCGGCAACTACGCGGAGCAGGCGTATCTCAGCTACGCGGTCAGCGTCGTGAAGAGCCGCGCGCTGCCCGACGTGTGCGACGGCCAGAAGCCGGTGCAGCGCCGGATTCTCTACGCGATGAACGAAATGGGCCTCGGCCCGGACGCCAAGCCGGTGAAGTCGGCGCGCGTGGTCGGCGACGTGCTCGGTAAATACCACCCGCACGGCGACCAGTCGGCGTACGACGCGCTGGTGCGTCTCGCGCAGGATTTCTCGCTGCGCTACCCGTTGATCGACGGGCAGGGCAACTTCGGCTCGCGCGACGGCGACGGCGCGGCGGCGATGCGATACACCGAAGCCCGCCTCACGCCGATCGCGAAGCTGCTGCTCGACGAGATCGACCAGGGCACGGTCGACTTCATGCCGAACTACGACGGCTCGTTCGAGGAGCCGAAGACGCTGCCGAGCCGCATGCCGTTCGTGCTGCTGAACGGCGCGTCGGGCATCGCGGTCGGCCTCGCGACCGAAATCCCGTCGCACAACCTGCGTGAAGTCGCGGCGGCGGCGGTCGCGCTGATCCGCAATCCGAAGCTCTCGCACGCGGAGCTGATGAACCTGATTCCCGGCCCGGATTTCCCGGGCGGCGGGCAGATCATCTCGAGCGACACCGAAATCGCGACGGCCTATGAAACCGGCCGCGGCAGCCTGAAGGTGCGCGCGCGCTGGAAGATCGAGGATCTCGCGCGCGGCCAGTGGCAGCTCGTCGTGACCGAGCTGCCGCCGAGCACGTCGGGCCAGAAGGTGCTCGAGGAAATCGAGGAACTGACGAACCCGAAGCTCAAGCTCGGCAAGAAGACGCTCACGCCCGAGCAGCTCAACACGAAGAAGGCGATGCTCGACCTGCTCGACGCGGTGCGCGACGAGTCGGGCAAGGAGGCGGCGGTGCGGCTCGTGTTCGAGCCGAAGTCGCGCACGATCGACCAGACGGAATTCGTGAACACACTGCTCGCGTACACGAGCCTCGAATCGAACGCGACGCTGAACCTCGTGATGATCGGCGCCGACGGCCGGCCGGGCCAGAAGGGCCTGCTGACGATCCTCGACGAATGGGTGAAGTTCCGCCAGCTGACGATGACGCGCCGCTGCCGCCATCGTCTCGCGAAGGTCGACGACCGCATCCACATCCTCGAAGGGCGGATGATCGTCTTCCTGAACATCGACGAGGTGATTCGCATCATCCGCGAGTCGGACGAGCCGAAGGCCGCGCTGATGAGCGCGTTCGGCCTCAGTGAACGGCAGGCGGAAGACATCCTCGAAATCCGGCTGCGCCAGCTTGCGCGTCTCGAGAAGATCAAGATCGAGAAGGAACTCGAAGCGCTGCGCGACGAGAAGGCGAAGCTCGAGGAACTGCTCGCGAACGAAAGCGCGATGAAGCGGCTGATGATCAAGGAGATCGAGGCCGATGCGAAGCAGTACGGCGACGATCGCCGCACGCTGATCCAGCAGGAAAAGCGCGCGACGTTCGAGGCGAAGGTGGTCGACGAGCCGGTCACGGTCGTCGTGTCGCAGAAGGGCTGGGTGCGTGCGCTGAAGGGCCACGGGCTCGATCCGGCCAGCTTCTCGTTCAAGGCCGGCGACAGCCTGTACGCGGCGTTCCAGTGCCGCACGCCGGACCGCCTGATCGCGTGGGGCAGCAGCGGCCGCGTGTACTCGGTCGACGTGTCGGTGCTGCCGGGCGGGCGCGGCGACGGCGTGCCCGTCACGTCGCTGATCGAGCTCGAATCGGGCTCGCACCTGATGCATTACTTCGCGGCGCCGGCCGACCAGCAACTGCTGCTCGCGTCGAGCAACGGCTTCGGCTTCCTCGCGAAGGTCGGCGACATGGTGAGCCGCGTGAAGGCCGGCAAGGCGTTCATGACGATCGATGCGGGCGCGGTGCCGCTCGCGCCGATGCCCGTGCTGCCGAACGCGACGCAGGTCGCGTGCCTGTCGAGCGGCGGCCGCCTGCTCGTGTTCGGCATGGACGAGATGAAGACGCTCTCAGGCGGCGGTCGCGGCGTGATCCTGATGGCGCTCGACGACAAGGAAACGCTCGTTCAGGCACTCGCGATCGATCCGGCCGGCGTCGTGCTGATCGGCACCGGCCGCGGCGGCAAGGCGATGGACGAGACGCTGTCGTATGCAGGGCTGGCGCCGCACGTCGGCAAGCGCGCACGCAAGGGCCGAGCGCCCGAGACGAAGCTCAAGGTCGTCAGCGAACTGCGTCCGCTGCTCGGCTGACGCTGCGCACGATCGATCGTCCGGTTCGGCCGCGATCGAAGGCCGCACCTCCGCTTCGGCGGACGTGCGGCCTTTTTCTCTTGGAGGGGGATTCGGGTAAGCAAGCGTGGCGTTGTCACGCGGAACTTGCAAAATAGTGTGAAATCGCGCCTGGGGTCTGAACCGCTCGGCGACAATCCGGTCGAACGTCGCTCGATGCCGCGTGCGACGCGGCCGTTCGCCGCACCCCACTCCTCACAGGATTGCCGTCATGTCCCATGCTGTCTCCGTCGCGCTGTTTCTTCATCTGCTGGCCGTCGCCGTGTGGGTGGGCGGGATGGTCTTCGCCAACTTCTGCCTGCGTCCGGCGCTGTCCGACCTGTCGCCGCAGCTGCGGTTGCCGCTGATCGAAGGCGTGTTCGGCCGCTTCTTCAACTGGGTCTCGGGTTCCGTGATCGTGATCCTGCTGACCGGCGGCTTCCTGTTGGTGGAATTCGGCGGCGCGCACGCAACGTGGTCGCTGCACGCGATGGCGGGGCTCGGCGTCGTGATGATGCTGATCTTCGGGCATATCCGGTTCGCGCTGTTCCCGCGCATCCGCCGTGCGGTGCAGGCGCAGAAGTGGCCGGACGGCGCGCGCGCGGTGAATACGGTGCGCCTGCTCGTCCTCGTGAACCTGGTACTCGGCGTCGTCACGATCGGCGCGGCGGTGTTGTCGCGCGGCTTCTGATTGACCGCGGCCGGCCGGCCCGCGCGCAGCCGCGGGTGCGCCGGCAAGCGCCGCTACGCGGCCAGCATCGCATCGAGCAGCCATGAGCCGACCGGGCCCAGCGGCCGGTTGCGCGACCAGACCGCATCGACCCGCACGCGGCGTGGCCAGCCGCGCGCACGCAGTTCGCACAGGCGATCGCGCGCGAAGTGGTCGACCATCCAGCGCGGCAGTTCCGCCCAGCCGAACCCCAGCACGGCCATCTCCAGCAGCATCAGGTAGCTCGGCGCCAGCCAGTGCTGCGTGCCGACGACGATCCGGTCGTCGGCGCCGCGGCCTTCCGTTTTCACATAGGTATTGAGGCGCAGTTCGCGCACGTCGCGCAGCGCGGCGTGCGGCACGTCGGCATCGCCGTATTCGGCGAGCGCGTGCGTGCGGCCGACGAACAGCCCGATTTCCGACTCCTCCGCAATCGTCGCCGCGCCGATATCGGCCGGGTAGGCCGCGCGCGCGGCCATCAGCCCGAGCTGCGCGCGCCCCTGCTGGATCAGGTCGAGCACGTCTTCGTGCTCGGCGATCTGGCATTCGAGCTCGAGCGCCGGGAAGCGCCGTTCGAGCGCCATCAACGTTTCCTCGTAGCGCTTCGACTGGTAGGTATCGGACACGACGAGCGTCAGCCGCGCTTCCTCGCCACGCGCGAGCCGCGCGGCCGTGCGGTCGATCGCCGCGCCGGCTTCGAGCGCGCGCTGCACCTGCGGCAGCAGCGCGCGCCCGGCGTCGGTCAGCGTCGGTGCGCGTGTCGAGCGGTCGAACAACTGCACGCCGAGATCGATCTCGAGATTCGCGATCGCCTCCGACACGGTCGACTGGCGTTTGCCGAGCTTGCGCGCGGCGGCCGTGAACGAGCCGAGCAACGCGGCTTCGGCGAAGGCGAGCAGGGCTTCGGGGGCGTGGCGCATGCGGCGCTCCTGGTGGCGATATATCGGTGAAACCGATGATATCAAACTGGATTCATACGGTTGCGCCGATCAAAATGGCGGCCATGAATGAAGTGGACGAATCGGAGGGAAACATGAAACAGGTCAACAAAACGGTGACGGAACGGCTGCTGCATGCACTGACGTTCGAACTGGTCGCGATCGCGCTGTGCGCGCCGATCGGCGCGTGGCTGCTCGACATGCCGGTGTCGCACGTCGGCGTGCTGACGGTGATGGTGTCGCTGATCGCGATGGCATGGAACATGGCGTTCAATACGCTGTTCGACCGCTTCGAGCGTCGCGCGGGGCTGACCCGCACGCTCGGGATGCGGATCGCGCATGCGGTCACGTTCGAGCTGGGCCTCGTCGCGATGGTGGTGCCGGTGGCCGCATGGTGGCTGAACGTGAGCCTCGTCGAGGCGCTGCTGCTCGACCTCGGCATCGTGCTGTTCTTCCTGCCTTACACGTTCTGCTTCAACCTCGCTTACGACGCGCTGCGCGCCCGCTGGATCGCGCGCCGGGTCGCGGTGCAGGCAGGTTGAGGACGGGCTGGACGGGAGAGTGCCGGTCGAACCCGGCGGAGCGGCGGCCGCCGCCCGTCAGCGCGCGGCGGCCAGCAGCCACACGCCGCACGCAACCGCGACCGTGCCGTACACGGCATAGACGGGCACCTTGAAGCGCGCAAAGCACAGCGTCGCGAAGGCGCCCGTCAGCCAGTAAACGGGGTCGACCGGTTCCCGGTGCAGGATTCTCACGACGGCGACGACGAGAAAACCCGTGGTCGCCGCACGTAGCAGCCGCATCCCGTGCTCGAAGCGTGAATGGCGCTTGAGTCGGAACAGATGGTTCTGCGCAAACACGACGAGGCATCCCGACGGAATGAACAGTGCGGCCGTCGCGAGCAGCGCGCCGACCCAGCCGTCGGTCAGGTAGCCGAGAAACGGGACGACGTTCAGCAGCGGCCCCGGCGCGACCGGGGACAGCGCGAACGCAAGCGTGAAGTCGTGGTCGGAGATGCCCGTTGCGGGCGTGACGAACAGCGTCTTGAGCACGGGCAGTGCGGAAAAGCCGCCGCCGAACAGCGTCATGCCGGCGCCGGCGAGACGCGGCCACAGCAGCGTCGCCTGGTAGTCGCCGGGCAGCGGCACCGCAAACAGCGTGACGAGCACGCCGAGCAGCACGAGCAGGTTGCGGTCGCGGGTCGACAGCGTGAAATCGACCGCGTCGCGTTGCGGCGGCCCCGTCAGCCAGCCGGCCGCGAATGCGGCGAACAGAATCCCGACGAAGGCGGCCGGATTATGCGCGAATCCGAGCAGAATCGTCGACAACGCGGCGATCAGCTGTTCGTGCCGCGTGCGCGCGAGCGAGCGCAGCTGCTTGACCCACGTGACGCCGATCAGCGCGGCGAGCACCATCCCGAAGTGGTTGATCAGCATCGGCGCGGCCAGCGAGCGCACGAACGGCGTGCGATAGAAGATCGCGAACAGCGTCATCAGCAGGGAGAAGGGCAGCACGCTCGCGATGCCGGCCACCCATGCGCCGACGCGGCCGTGCAGTATCTGGCCGACCTGTATCGCGACATTGCAGCCCACGGGGCCCGGCACCAGCCAGGCAAGTGCGACGAGGTCGCCGAAGACGTTGGGCTCGATGCGCTTCAGCCGCTCCACGTAGTGGCGTTCGAGCTGCGCCATCATCGACAGCCCGCCCCACGAGACCGCCGAAATGCTGGCGACGACCTTGAACAGGTCCCACAGGGACGCCTGCGCCTGTTCGATATCAGCGGTCGCTTCGATTTCGACGGTAGTCATGTTGGTGGTGTGAGCGCGGGGCCCGATCTCTCGCGTGTAGCCATGCCGGCGGCCCGCCGACACGTTGGCCCTCCCGATTGTCCGCCGCGCATCGTGACACTGCCATGCGCGAAAACGCTAGTTCATGAACTAAACGATCGGATCGGAAAACGAAACAATGACGGCGCGCGCAATCGCCGCCCAGGCCGCGGCCGCAGCGTGCTTACGCGCCCGTGCTGCCGGTCGCGCGGTGCGCGATTACGTTCGGCGCGTCGCCACGCACGCCGAAGCGTGCGATCAGCGCGGGAATCGCGTCGGCCGGCACCGGTCGCGAGAACAGGAAGCCTTGCGCCTCGATCTCGCCGAGCGCGGCCAGCCATGTGATCTGCTCCTCGGTTTCCGTGCCTTCGACGACGACGGTCAGGCCGAGCGAACGCGCGAGATGCACGATCGACGACACCATCACGCACACGCTGCGATCGTTCGGGATCGCCTGCACGAACGAGCGGTCGACCTTCAGCGTGTCGACCGAGAAGCGGTGCAGGTACGACAGCGACGAGTAGCCGGTGCCGAAATCGTCGAGCGCGATGCGGATGCCGAGCTTCTTCAACGCGACGATCTTCTCCGACACGAGCTCCGGATATTCCATCATCGCGGTCTCGGTGATCTCGATCTCGAGCCGGTTCGCGTCGATGCCGGTGTCCTGTAGCGCCTGCGAGATCGTCTCGATCAGGTCGCCGCGCCAGAACTGCACGGGCGAAATGTTCACCGCGAGCGTCAGCGTGTCGTGGCCGTCGTCGCGCCAGCGCGCGATCTGCTCGCACGCGGTGCGGATCACGAAGTCGCCGATCGGCACGATCAGGCCGGTGGATTCGGCAATCGAAATGAATTCGTTCGCGGAGATGATCCCGTGCTCGGGGTGATCCCAGCGCGCGAGCGCCTCGAAGCCGGTGATGTGGCGGTGCGTGAGGTCGATCTTCGGCTGGTACGCGAGGAACAGCTGCCCCTCGGCGAGCGCGACGCGCAGTTGCTGCTCCCAGCGCATCAGGTGGTCGGCGCGGTGCGACAGGTGCGGCGCATAGAACTGGTAGCAGTTCTTGCCGGCATCCTTCGCGCTGTACATCGCGAGATCGGCTTTCTTCAGCAGGTCGATCTCGCTCTCGTTCGCGACCGTGTGCAGCGCGATGCCGATGCTCGCATGCAGCACGAACGAGCTGCCGCGCACGTCGAACGGTTCGCCGAACATCCGGATGATCGCTTCCGCGAGCCGCACCGCGCGCCGCTCGACGTCGTCGCCCTTCATCACCACGACGAACTCGTCGCCGCCGATGCGCGCGAGCGAGCCTTCGTCGCCGACCGCATCGGACAGGCGCGACGCGGTCATCTGCAGCACGATGTCGCCGGCGTTGTGGCCGAGCGTGTCGTTGACGGTCTTGAAGTTGTCGAGGTCGATGAACAGCAGCCCGAGCCGCGACAGGCTCGCCGGCATCGACACGTCGTTGCGCAGCCCGCGCAGCGTCGCATAGCGGTTCGCGAGGCCGGTGAGCAGGTCGTATTCGGCGAGCTGCGTCATTTCGCGCTCACGGCCGAGCAGCTTCCCGATCAGGCCCGTCGCGACGCCGAAGAACGCGAGCATCGCGAGCGTGATGAAGCTCGTCATCAGCAGGTAGACGTTACGCGTATGGTAGTAGTCCGCGAATTCCTCGGTTTGCGACAGCCCGACCATCACCGCGAGCGGGTAGCCGTCGAGGTGGCGGTACGACACGATGCGCGTCACGCCGTCGATCGGGTCGATGATCGTGCCCGTCACGCGCTCGGCGATCGGGTAAACACCCGACGCGGAAAACGCGCCGGGCGCGTTGCTGACCGAGCCCGTGCGCCGCGCGAGCACCGTGCCGGTATCCGACACGACCGCGATCACGCCTTCCTTGCCGATCGCCGCGTTGTTGTAGAAGTCGTTGGTGAAGTAGCTCGGGTCTTCCGACACGACGACGATGCCCGCGAAGCTGCCGTCCGGATTGTTCAGGCGCCGCGTCATCTGCAGCGTCCAGTGGCTAGACACGCGGCCGAGTACGGGCTTGCTGATGAACAGGCGGTCGTCGTTGTGCGCGAGGTGGACCTTGAAGTGCTCGCGGTCGGACAGGTTGATCGGCTGCGGATGCAGCTCGGCCGTGTTCGCGAACAGGATGCCCTTCGCGTTGACGAGCGACACCTGGATCAGCGTGTCGCTCGGCACGACGCCTTTCTCGACGGCGCTGGCGAGGTTGAAGCGGGCGGGCGCTTTCTCGAATTCGAACTTGACGAAGCGGGTGATCTGGTCGACCTGGTGGATCGCCTTGACCGTATGCTGCTCGAGCGCGGAGGACAGGATCGCGGCGGAAGCCGCTGCTTCCTTGTACGCGCTGTCCTTTTCCACCGACAGACGCGCGATGATCACGGCCCACAGCAGCGCGAGCGCCAGCATCCCGAGCAGCGGGATCGCAAATAGCGCACGCCGGCGCGATTTGCGCGGCGCGCGTAGCGGCCGGGTCGGCGGCGTGTGGTTGGACCGGGCGGAGCTCATCGAAGAGGGTGGCGTCCTGCTCGCGTGCGTCATCCGTCTGGATGGCTGACTATGGTTGGGATTGTCCCGACGTCTGTTCGTTCGCGGGACACGCAACCATGGACAGACCTCCGAAACAACGGATTAGGCCCGATATTACTGGCTGGAACGTTTTTGCGATAGTTGGGCGAATCGTAGGGGCGCCGGGCGGCCCGGCGCCATCGCACATCGCGAAATGTCAGGCGGGTGACAGGAAGGTGCCGTCGACGACGGTGACGACATGGCCGCCGATCCACGTGGTGCCGTCTTCGTCATAGCTGACGAAGATGCGGCCGTCGCGGCCGATCGCCGTACCCTGGCGGGCCGTGTACGACCGACCGGGGCGGCGCTCCTGCCGCGTCAGCAGCCCGGCGAGCGCGGCGTTTGCGCTGCCGGTGACGGGATCTTCGCCGAAGCCGAAATTGCCGCCCGTCATCAGGCAGCGGATCTCGAACGTCGCGGGGCCGCCTTCGGCGTGCGGCGCGTAGACCGCGACGCCGTCCGTGCCGTAGCGGCGCGTGAGTGCCGCCAGTGCGGCCGGATCGGGCGTCAGGCCGATGCAGGCATCGGCCGACTTCAGCCGCACGACCAGCCATGGCGCGCCGTTGTCGACCGCGCACGGCTCGGCATCGAGATCGAGCGTGTCGCTGCGCAATGCGGCAGCCAGCGCCGCATAGTCCGAACGGTCGAGCGGTGTGACGCGAGCCGGCGGCGCGGCGAACGCCCAGCCGTCGGCCTGCTCGCGCAGCGCGACCCGGCCGACCCCGCACTGCTGGATCAGCCGGCCCGGCGTACGCGGCTGTGCGCCGCTTTCCAGGAACGCATGCGCGGTGCCTAGCGTCGGGTGGCCGGCGAACGGCAGTTCGCCCTCCGTCGTGAAGATCCGGACGCGGTAGTCGGCTTCCGGATCGGTCGGCGTGCAGAGGAACGTCGTTTCCGACAGGTTCGTCCAGCGGGCGATCGCGAGCATGTCGTCGTCGCCGAGCGAATCGGCGTCGAACACCACGGCGAGCGCGTTGCCCTTGAACGGCACCGACGTGAACACGTCGACCTGCCTGAAACGGACGAGACGCCCGGGCATCGTGCTGCGTTCGTTACGCAACTTCGGCGATCAGCTCGATCTCGACGCACGCGCCGAGCGGGATCTGCGCCACGCCGAATGCCGAGCGCGCGTGCTTGCCGGCGTCGCCGAACACTTCCGCGATCAGTTCCGACGCGCCGTTCGTCACGACGTGCTGTTCGGTGAAGTCGAGCGTCGAGTTGACGAGGCTCATCAGCTTGACGATGCGCGTGACCTTGTTCAGGTCGCCGGTGTGCGCGTGCAGCGTCGCGAGCAGGTCGATCGCGATCGAGCGGGCGGCGGCCTTGCCGTCTTCCGTCTGCAGATCCGCGCCGAGCTTGCCGGCCCAGACCTTGCCGTCCTTCTTCGCGATGTGGCCCGACAGGAAGACCGTGTTGCCGGTCTGCGCGCTCATCACGTAGGCGGCGGCCGGTGCGCCGGCGGTCGGGAGCTCGATGCCGAGCGACTTCAGCTTGTCGTAGACGTTAGCCATGGATTCGATTCCTCGTAGAGAGTCGTGACAGGAAAAAGGGGATCAGAGACGTTCGCGCAGCAGCTTGCCGAGGCGCGCGACGCCTTCCTCGATCTTCTCGGGCGGCACCGTCACGAACGACAGGCGCAGCGTGTTCTGCTGTGCGTTGTCCGCGAAGAATGGTGCGCCCGGCACGAACGCGACGTGATTGTCGACGGCCGCGGCGAGCAGCTTCATGCTGTCGATCTGCGCGGGCAGGTTCACCCAGATGAACATCCCGCCTTCCGGGCGGTTCCACGTGACGCCTTCCGGCATGTGGCGCTCGAGCGCGCCGAGCATCGCGTCGCACTGCGCGCTGTACAGCTCGCGGATCGTCGGGATGTGCTCGTCGAGGAAGCCGTCCTTGATCACTTCGTGCGCGATGCGCTGCGTGAGCGTCGGCGTGTGCAGGTCGGTGGCCTGCTTGGCCTGCACGAGCTTGAAGTGGAGTTCCTCGGGCGCAATGATGTAGCCGATCCGCAGGCCCGGTGCGAGCACCTTCGAGAACGTGCCGAGGTGCACGATGTGATCGGGCGCCATCGACAGCATCGTCGGCAGCGGCTCGCCGCGGTAGTTCAGCGCGCCGTACGGATCGTCTTCCAGCACCGGGAACGGGCTCGACTGCGCGAACGCGGCGAGCGCGCGGCGGCGCTCGACGGGCAGGCGGCGGCCGGTCGGGTTCTGGAAGTTCGGCTGTGCGTACAGCAGGCGCGCGCCTTGCGTGAGTTCGGGCGTCAGACCGGCCGGCAGCAGGCCCTGCTCGTCGGTCGGCACCTGCACATAGCGCGGCTCGTACAGCGAGAACGACTGCAGCGCGCCGAGGTAGGTCGGGGTTTCGACGAGGATCGGGCTGCCCGGATCGACGAGCGCCTTGCCGAGCAGGTCGAGCGCCTGCTGCGAACCGGTCGTGATCAGCACCTGCGACACGCGCACGCTGTAGCGTTCGGCGATCCATTCGCGCAGCGGCAGGTAGCCTTCGGTCGCGCTGTACTGGAGCGCGGCGGCCGGCGCGTCGCGCAGCACGCGATCGGCGGCGGCGCGCATGCGTTCGGCCGGGAACGTGGCAGGGGCGGGCAGGCCGCCGGCGAACGAGATGACCTCGGGGCGCTCCGTGACCTTCAGGATTTCGCGGATCGCAGAGCTCGTCAGCTTGCGTGCGCGTTCGGAAAGCTGCCAGTGCGGCGGATGCAGGTCGCTCGGATTCATAGTCTCCTCGTTCGGATATCGTGGTCAGTCAAGAAAGGTCGCTCGGGCAAATCGCTTCGACGCCGCCGGGTGGGCGGGCGCGAGCGCGATCGAGCCTTCGCGGCTGGGTGGGCACGGCCAGTCAGGCAAACCGATCAGGCAAAACGCCCATTATGGCGCAGCTGTTCAGCCGGCGCGAGCCGGTTGCGCGGCGGTGGCGACCGCCGAGCGGCGCCCGAGCACCACGGTGGCGATCACCGCGGCTGCGAACAGCCACGTCGACGGCGTCACCGTTTCGCCGAACAGCAGCGCGGAAAAGGCGATCGTGAAGAAAATCTGCAGCAATTGCACCTGGCCGACGCGCGCGATGCCGCCCATCGCGAGCCCCGCATACCACGCGAAAAAGCCGATGAATTGCGAAAAGAGGGTCACGTAGCCGAAGGCGAGCCACGTGCGCAACGCGAGCGGGCCCGGATGCGCGGCATGCTGCATCCACGCGAGCCAGCCGACCGGCAGCACGAGGAACGGCGCGGACACGACGAGCGCCCAGCAGATCACCTGCCAGCCGCCGATCTGGCGCGCGAGGCGCGCGCCTTCCGCATAGCCCAACGCGCCGATGCCGACCGCGACGAGCATCAGCGCGTCGCCGGCCTGCACGGTGCCGCCGCCGTCGCGCAGCGCAAACGCGATCACGAGCGCGCTGCCGGCCACCGCGCTGGCCCAGAACGCCTTCGACGGCCGCTCGTGCGACAGCCAGGCCGCATACAGCGCGACGAACAGCGGTTGCAGCCCGTTGACCACCGCGCCGTGCGAGGCCGGGACCGATTTCATCGCCCACGCGGAGAACACCGGGTACGCGATGATCACGCCGAGCGACGTGATCGCGAGGCTTTTCAGTTGCGCGCGGGTCGGCAGCGGCTCGCGGCGCCACCACAGCAGCAGGCCGGCCGGTACCGCGGCGGCAAGCGCGCGGCCGAGCCCGTTGAGCAGCGGATGGAGTTCGGAGACGACGATCCGCGTCATCGGCAGCGTCAGGCTGAAGATCATCACGCCGATGAGGCCGAGCAGCATGCCCCGGGTTTCGCGCGAATTCATGTGAGGGTTGTCTCCGTGTTGCCGGTATTGGTGTCGTTCAGGGGGGGGCGGGGTGTTCAGCGCAGCGTGTGCGCGCCCTGCGGCGTGTCGAATTCGGCAACCAGCGCGGGCGGGCCGTCGGCGGTGTCGAGGTCGAGCAGGTGGGCGGCGCCGAGCCAGTCGAGCTGCTCACGGATCGTGTCCGCACGCGGGTGGGTGCCCTTGAGTGCCTTCAGCGCGACGCCGTCGCCCGGCAGCGATTCGGCCGGATGGCGCGCGCTGTCCCACTGGATCAGCGACGGCAGGAGGCCGTCGCCCGCGCCTTGCCATGCGGGGAACGTGCCGTCGTCCGGCACCGTGAGGCCCCAACTCAGGTCGCCGCGCCGCATTGCGACGATCGGCGGGATGCGCGCCGGGTATTGGCGCTGCCACAGCGCGAGCTGGCGCGGACGGTCGACGCGCGCGACCCAGTGCGCGAGAAACGGGCCCTGCGCGAGCCGCGCGTGCATGGCCGGGTCGTCGAGCCCGAACAGGCGCGCGCGCGGCGGCTGCGCGCCGTCGTTCGGCACCGGCGCGTCGGGATCGACCGCGATCACTTCGAGGTAGAGCCCGCCCCACGCGCCGAACAGCGCATTGTGGGTCCGCATCAGCGGATGGCGGCCGCCGCCGGCCGGTTCGATGCCGAGGGCGTCGGCGACATGGCGGACGCCTTCGTCGAGGGTGCGCGCGGCGATCACGAGATGGTCGAGTGTCAGGGAGCGGGCTGGCATGAACGTCGGTCGGGAAGCGAAAGTGTCATGGTGGGCAGGCGATGCGCCCGGGGTAGCCGGACCGGCCGGCGTACCGGCCGCGATGCGGGGCGGCGGGCACGGAGCCAGGTGCGGCGGAGCCGGAACGGTGGCCGCACGGCCGCCATTCCGGTCAACTGTAATCGTCGCTACCGGCACAGTAACGGTACAATCGGCGCGATAGCCTTCGGTACAGTTGGAGCTGCCGCCCATGTCCACCGTTCCACTCGCCCAGATTCCCGCGCCGCACGACACGGCCACGCTCACGCTCGTCGACCAGCTTGTCCAGTGGGCGCGACGGCGTATCGACGAGCGCGTGTTCCGGCCCGGCATGCGGATGCCGTCGATCCGCAAGCTCGCGCTCGACAAGAGCGTGTCGCGCTTCACCGTCGTCGAGGCGTACGAGCGTCTCGTCGCGCAGGGCTACCTCGACTCGCGGCGCGGCTCCGGCTTCTACGTGCGCGAGCGCACGGCCGCCGGCCCGCAGCCGGCCGACAGCGTCGCCCGTGTGGCCGAGGCCGCGCCCGTGCACAACACGATCGACGTCGTCTGGCTGCTGCGCAACATGCTGCACACCGTCAGCCCGGAGAAGGGCCCGGGCCTCGGCTACCTGCCGGGCCGCTGGCTCGACGGCGAGCTGATCACCGGCGCGCTGCGCGCGCTCGGGCGCCAGTCGGGCGCACAGATGCTCGGCTTCGGCACCGCGCAGGGCTTCCTGCCGCTGCGTCAGCAACTGCAGACGCGCCTCGCCGAAGTCGAGATCGGCGCGAAGCCCGAACAGATCGTGCTGGTGTCCGGCATCACGCAGGCGATCGACCTGATCTCGCGGATCTACATGCGGCCGGGCGATGCGGTGATCGTCGGCGATCCCGCGTGGTTCCAGATGTTCGGCCGCTTTGCGGCGCAGGGCGCGCAGCTGGTCGGGATGCCGTACACGCCCGACGGCCCCGACCTCGACGCGCTCGAAACCCTGGTGCAGATGTGGCGGCCGAAGATGCTCGTGATCAATTCGGTGCTGCAGAACCCGACCGGCACGTCGCTGTCGGCCGCGCAGGCGTTCCGGATCCTGAAGCTCGCGGAGGCCTACGATTTCCTCGTCGTCGAGGACGACGTGTACGGCGACCTGTGCCCGCCCAGCTATCCGGCCACGCGCCTCGCAAGCCTCGACCAGTTGAAGCGCGTGATCTATCTCGGCAGCTATTCGAAGACGCTCGCGGCGAACCTGCGGGTCGGCTACGTGGCCTGCGCGCCGGAGATCGCGAAGGCGGTCACCGACCAGAAGATGCTGGTCGGGATGACGACACCCGAGCTCAACGAGCGCGTGCTGTACAAGATCCTGACCGAAGGGCATTACCGGCGCCACGTCGAGCGGCTGCGCGCGCGGCTCGACGGCGTGCGCGACAAGACCGCGCGGATGCTCGAGCGCACGGGGCTCGGGCTCTTCACGATGCCGGCGGCCGGGATGTTCCTGTGGGCCGACACGGGCGTCGATTCGGACGCGCTCGCGGCGGTCGCGCACGAAGCCGGCTTCCTGCTGACGCCGGGCAGCCTGTTCTCGCCGCAGCAATCGCCGTCCACGTGGATGCGCTTCAACGTCGCGAATTGCGGCGATCCGGCGCTCCCCGGGCTGCTCGCGCGCTATATCGATTCGGCGGTGCGGCGCGCGTCGTGACGCGGCGCGGCAGGCCGGCTCTTGAAATGCCGCGCGCCGTCCCCAGATACGCGCGCAAACCGCTGGCGCCAGGCGGTCGTCCTTCATGGGTCCGCCGGCATCGCGCGCCGGGCGCCGGCGTCACCCCTTTCCAGTTCAAGTAAGAGGAAACAGCATCCATGGCACACGAAACGATGAGCTTTCAGGCAGAGGTCAAGCAACTCCTCCACCTGATGATCCATTCGCTCTACAGCAACAAGGAAATTTTCCTGCGCGAACTGGTGTCGAATGCGTCCGACGCGGCCGACAAGCTGCGTTTCGAAGGGCTCGCGGACAACGCGCTGTACGAGAACGATCCGAACCTGCGCATCCGCATCGGCTACGACAAGGCCGCGCGCACGATCACGATCGACGACAACGGCATCGGCATGAGCCGCGACGAGGCGATCGCGAACCTCGGCACAATCGCGCGTTCGGGCACCAAGGAATTCTTCACGAAGCTGTCCGGCGACCAGCAGAAGGATGCGGCGCTGATCGGCCAGTTCGGCGTCGGCTTCTACTCGGGCTTCATCGTCGCGGACAAGATCACCGTCGAGACGCGCCGCGCCGGCCTGCCGGCGAGCGAAGCCGTGCGCTGGGAAAGCGCGGGCGAGGGCGATTTCACGATCGACGCGATCGAGCGCGCGCAGCGCGGCACCACGATCACGCTGCACCTGCGCGAAGGCGAGGACGAACTGCTGTCGTCGCATCGCCTTAAGTCGATCATCCAGAAGTATTCCGACCACATCGCGCTGCCGATCCTGATGCAGAAGGAAGAATGGGATCAGGAAAAGGGCGAGATGGTGCTGAAGGACGAGGACGAGACCGTCAACCAGGCGAGCGCGCTGTGGACGCGTTCGAAGAGCGACGTCACCGACGAGCAGTACACGCAGTTCTACCAGCACATCGCGCACGATCACCAGGATCCGCTCACGTGGACGCATAACCGTGTCGAAGGTCGCAGCGAATACACGCAGCTGCTGTTCGTCCCGGCGCACGCGCCGTTCGACCTGTGGAACCGCGACTACCGCGGCGGCCTGAAGCTGTACGTGAAGCGCGTGTTCATCATGGACGACGCCGAGCAGCTGCTGCCGCAGTACCTGCGTTTCGTGAAGGGCGTCGTCGACTCGGCCGACCTGCCGCTGAACGTGTCGCGTGAAATCCTGCAGGAAAGCCGCGACGTGAAGGCGATCCGCGAAGGCGTGACGAAGCGCGCGCTGTCGATGCTCGAAGAGCTCGCGAACGCGGAAGACGATGCCGGCAAGGAGAAGTACAAGACGTTCTGGGGTGCGTTCGGCCAGGTGCTGAAGGAAGGCCTCGGCGAGGATCACGCGAACCGCGAGCGCATCGCGAAGCTGCTGCGCTTCGCATCGACGCACGGCGACACCGACGCGCAGGACGTGTCGCTCGCCGACTACGTGTCGCGCATGAAGCCCGAGCAGAGCAAGATCTACTACGTGACCGCCGATACGTGGCAGGCCGCGAAGAACAGCCCGCACCTGGAAGTGTTCCGCAAGAAGGGCGTCGAGGTGCTGCTGCTGACCGATCGCGTCGACGAATGGATGCTGTCGTTCCTGCACGAATTCGTCGGCAAGCCGCTCGCGAGCGTGGCGCGTGGCGATCTCGATCTCGGCGAGCTGAACGACGAAGAGAAGAAGGCGCAGGAACAGGCGGGCGAGGCGATCAAGCCGGTCGTCGAGAAGATGAAGGAAGCGCTCGGCGACAAGGTGAAGGAAGTGCGTGTCACGTTCCGCCTGACCGATTCGCCGTCGTGCCTCGTTGCCGACGACAACGACATGAGCGGCTACCTGCAGCGCATGCTGAAGGCGGCCGGCCAGAACGCGCCGGCGATGCAGCCGATCCTCGAGATCAACCCGGAGCACGCGCTCGTGAAGCAACTGAACGCCGACAGCGCCGATTTCGGCGACTGGTGCCACCTGCTGTTCGATCAGGCACTGCTCGCCGAAGGCGGCATGCTCGACGATCCGGCAAGCTTCGTGAAGCGGACCAACGCGCTGCTGCTGTCGCGCGCCGCGTGAACGCGCGGATGCGATTCGACGGCGGTCAGGCCGGCTGGCGCGAGACGCCGCGGCCTGGCTGCACGCTCGACCAGCGCGACTGGCTGACGCGCGGCGGATCGCTCACCGCGCACCTCGCGCGGCTCGGCCGCGTGAATGTGCGTGTGACGCGCGAGGCCGTCGACTGCCCGTGGTTCGACGAGCCGGACGCGCTCGCCAGTGCGCCGCGCGCACCGATGTGGGTGCGCGAGGTGATCCTGTCGGTCGACGGCACGCCGTTCGTCGCCGCGCACAGCATCGCGCCGCTCGCGGCGAGCAAAGGCGTGTGGCAGGCGATGCGGCGGCTGCGCACGCGGCCGCTGGCGGAATTGTTGTACAGCGATCCGCAGGTCGAGCGTTCGGCGCTCGTCAGCCGGCGCGTGATCGCCGGCCATCCGCTGTATGCGCTGGCGACCCATGCGCTTGGCGGGGCGCGCGCGCCGCATTCGTTCGCCGCGCGGCGCTCGGTGTTCCAGCGTCACGGCAAGCCGTTGATGGTCACCGAGTGCATGCTGCCGGCGCTGTGGCGCCATCTCGATGCGCACGGCGACGGGCCGGGATCCGTCGGGCCGCGCGGAGCAGTGTGATGCTGCAAGGCTTTCCGCCGGTCGTCGCGCCGAATACGCACACGATGATCCTCGGCAGTTTTCCGGGCGAGGCGTCGCTCGATGCCGCGCAGTATTACGCGCATCCGCGCAACCAGTTCTGGCGATTGTTGGGTGCGGTGCTCGGCGAGCACGGGCTGCACGAGTTCGCGTACGACGCGCGGCTCGAGCGTGTGCTGTCGCACGGGATCGGGATCTGGGATGTATTGGCCGCGTGCCATCGCGAGGGCAGCCTCGATTCGGCGATCCGGCATGCGAAGCCGAACGATTTCGCGTCGTTGCGCGAGCATGCACCGTTGCTCAAGCGCGTGTGTTTCAACGGCAAGAGGGCGGGGCGGTTTGCGGAGGTGATCGGCGCGGCGGGGTACGACACGCTCGTGCTGCCTTCGTCGAGCCCGGCGAATGCCATGCTGACGTTCGAGCAGAAGCTCGCGCAGTGGCGAGCGATTCCTTTCTGACCGCAATTCTTCGAAGCGACATGATCCGAAGGGGGCGCACCGGGGCCCCACTTTGCCCGCTGGTGCCGCGTCACGCCGGTGCGCCACTTCATTCACGGTGACACGACCTTCGACCAAGGTTGCGATACCGAATTCTTCTGCGGCGCGAACATCACGGAGCCGTTGTCGCCGTCGCGGAAGGCATACAGGCACCCGTCCCCCGAGTTTCCTTTCCACGTCAGGCAGAGCTCGCCCTGCGGACTCAGTTGCCAGCGTGCGTTGTCGCTCTGCCCCTTGCTGTTGTGTGCGTAAAGCATGCCGCTATCGTCGAGCTGCCAGGTCACCTCGGTACCATCGCGAAGGCGTACGAAGGTCACGCGCTTGCCGATCAGCATGGCCGCGACTTCGTCATGACTCAGCCAATGGCGAGCCGTATTCGCCATGACGATCGTCAGCGGCTTGCTGATGCCGTTCTTGTACGTGATCGTGCCGGAGAATGCCTTTTGGTCGGAGGATTCGGCGGATATTGCCGCACTGATCTGAGTCGTGATGGCGATCGTCCATTTGCCGTCGGCTCGATGCAGTTCGGCAGCGATCGGCTGCAATTGAGTATCCGTCACGCCGTACGTCGCATCGAGCGTGTACGTCAAACCGTCTTTTGCCTGAAGGTTGGCAACGTCGAGCGTGCGCACCGTCGCCTCGCCCGCGACGCTGACCTGCCATTTGCCCTTGATCCAGCCCGCATCGACGCCTGTCGCGGAAGCAGCCTGCATGGTCGATGATGTTGCCTGGGCCCGTGCGCTGCCCGGCAGCAAGAATGCCGCGACACTGATCGTTGCCACAAGCGCCGCGCTGAATGCGTATGTCATGGCAAGACCTCGCTTGTCTCTATTGCACTATGGATCGTGGGCCGTACCGACGTGGGCCGTTGCGTGATTTGATTATGCGCAATCAGATGGAGACAGTACAGGATCGGCCGATCCGGGGAATCACGGATCGTGCCGCCGGAAACGCCTGGGCAGGCGGCGAATGCGACTCTGATGTGCCACTCGGAATTGGACGGACCGATGGGCCCGAGGCGCAATTTGCATAATGCGCCCGCATCGCGTGATGCTTATTCGTTCTTGCCCCGTCTCCACACGGGCTTCTCGCCCTTGAGCCAGCAAACGACCGTCAGCAGCACGATCAACACCGCGATACAGGCGCCGAATGCAAGCGGCGATCGGTGCGGCGGCACCAGCCGCGCAGTTGCAACTACCCCGATCGCAAACAGCAGCAGCACGACCCAGCCTTGCCAAGCGACGGGCAATCCCCATCCCCAGCCGGAGCGTTTCGCCGGAAACCAGATCTTCCTGTCGTTCGGTGTCATGTTTTCTCCTTCGAGCAATGAATGCCATGTATCGCCAGGGGGATTCGGAGTTGGGTGCAGTCGGGCGCGTCTCGCGGCCGCCATCCTCCGCCAATGCTATCCTCTCGTCCGCTAAAACCAGCTTCACCCAGCGAGATTCACACATGACCCGACTGATCAAGCGCGCGTCCGCCGAGGCGCGCGCGTCCAAGCGCAGCAAGCCGTCCGCGTACAACGGCTCCGAAAAACTCCACCCGCCGCGCGTGAAGCGCCGTCCGGAGATCGACGAACACGACGACGTGCCGGTGCTCGAAGCGCCGCGCAAGCCGCGCTTCGCACCCGTCACGTTCTCGGAAGAGGGCGGCGTGCGCTTCCTGCACTTCGGCACCGAGTGGGTACAGGGCGCGATGCGGATCTCGAAGCCGCTGCATATCGAGCTCGAGTACGCACAGCAGATGATGGCGTGGCTGCTGTTCCTCGAAACGCCCGAGCGGATCGTCCAGCTCGGGCTCGGCACCGGCGCGCTGACCAAGTTTGCGCACCGCTTCCTGTCGCACGCGAAGGTCGAGGCCGTCGAGCTGAACCCGGCCGTGATCGTCGCCGCGCGCACGATGTTCGCGCTGCCGCCCGACGATGCACGTCTCGCCGTGCATGAAGCCGACGCGTGGGATTTCGTCAACGATCCGGCCAACCGCGGCACGACGGGCGCGATCCAGATCGACCTGTACGACGCGACCGCGCGCGGCCCCGTGCTCGACAGTGTCACGTTCTACCGCGCGGTGCGCGGCTGCCTCGCCGACGCGGGCATCGCGACGATCAACCTGTTCGGCGATCATCCGAGCTTCGTGCGCAACATGAAGCACCTGAACGCGGCGTTCGATCACCGCGTGATCGCGCTGCCGGAAGTGCATGACGGCAACCGGATCGCGATCGCGTTCTCGGGCCCCGCGCTCGACGTGTCGTTCGCGCAGCTCGACGAACGCGCGAAGCTGATCGAGGACACGTTGAAGCTGCCCGCGCGCAAGTGGGTGAAAGCCTTGAAAGAAACGACCGGCGCACGCGACACCTCGTTCGCGATCTGACGCTTCATGCACCGGCGGCATGCCGGTGCAACCACGCGACAAGGGGCGGATCACCTCGGGTTCGCCCCTGCTTGACCGCGTGCCCGCGGCTCCTATACTGGCGCGAAGCCAGGGGAGCCGCAGCCTACCCGTTTTGCGCTCCTCTCGGCGCCGTACCCGCTCAACAAGATCGATAACCGGGAAAGATGAGGAGACGTCATGGCTCACGATGCCGACGCCAACCGGGCCGCGAAGCGCTGGCTCTGGCTGCTGGTACTGCCGCTGATTGCGATGGTCTGGGTACCGTCGTACAGCAAGATCGAACCGCAATGGCTGGGTTTTCCGTTTTTCTACTGGTACCAGCTGCTTTGGGTCTTCATTAGCGCGGTGATCACAGCGTTCGTGTACTTCAAGACCAAGAACGCGTGGAAGGCGAGCGGCCCGCAGGGAGGTGCGCGATGAATCTCGGCGCAACCTTCGTCTTCGTCCTGCTGTTCATCGGCGTCACGATCATCGGTTTCCTGGCCGCGAACTGGCGGCGCGGCGATCTCGCCCATCTCGACGAATGGGGCCTCGGCGGCCGCCGCTTCGGCACGATCGTCACGTGGTTCCTGCTCGGCGGCGACCTCTACACCGCCTACACGTTCGTTGCCGTGCCCGCGCTCGTGTTCGGCGCCGGCGCGATGGGCTTCTTCGCGTTGCCGTACACGATCCTGATCTATCCGTTCGCGTTCGTCGTGTTTCCGAAGCTGTGGAGCATCGCGAAGCGGCACGGCTACGTGACGGCCGCCGACTTCGTCAACGCACGCTACGGCAGCCGGATGCTCGCGTTGGCGATCGCGGTGACGGGCATCGTCGCGACGATGCCGTACATCGCGCTGCAGCTCGTCGGCATCGAGGTGGTGATCGGCGCGCTCGGCTTCGACACGACCGGCTTCGTCGGCGACCTGCCGCTCATCATCGCGTTCGCGATCCTCGCCGCGTACACGTACACGTCGGGCCTGCGCGCGCCTGCGATGATCGCGATCGTCAAGGACATCCTGATCTACATCACGATCGCCGCGGCGGTCATCGTGATTCCCGCGAAGCTCGGCGGCTTCGGGCACATCTTCGCGAGCGTGCCGCCTGCGAAGCTGCTGCTGAAGGCGCCCGACGCGATGAGCCTGAACGGCTACAGCGCGTACGCGACGCTCGCGATCGGCTCCGCGCTCGCGCTGTTCCTGTATCCGCACTCAGTGACGGCGATCCTGTCGTCGTCGTCCGGCAACTCGATCCGCCGCAACATGGCGATGCTGCCCGCGTATTCGTTCGTGCTCGGCCTGCTCGCGCTGCTCGGCTACATGGCGCTCGCGTCGGGCGTGAAGGACATGCCGCAGTACGCGCCGTACTTCAAGGCGTTCGGCCCGAACTTCGCGGTGCCCGCGCTGTTCCTCCAGTATTTCCCGTCGTGGTTCGTCGGCGTCGCGTTCGCGGCGATCGGCATCGGCGCGCTGGTGCCGGCGGCCATCATGTCGATCGCGGCCGCGAACCTGTACACACGCAACATTCACCGCGAGTTCGTGAACCGCAACATGTCGCACGATCAGGAAACGCACGTCGCGAAGCTCGTGTCGCTGATCGTGAAGGTCGGTGCGGTCGCGTTCATCCTCGGGCTGCCGCTGACCTATGCGATCCAGCTGCAGCTGCTCGGCGGGATCTGGATCATCCAGACGCTGCCCGCGATCGTGCTCGGCCTGTACACGCGCGTGCTCGACCATCGCGGCCTGCTGGCCGGCTGGGCGGCCGGCATCGTGTGCGGCACGTGGATGGCGATCTCGCTGAAGCTGGCCAGCTCGATCTTCACGATTCACCTGTTCGGCCTCGCGATTCCCGGCTATGCGGCCGTGTGGTCGCTGGTCGTGAACCTGGTGGTGGCGGTGGTGGTGAGCGTGCTGGTGCGCGTGATGGGCATCGCGCATGCGGAGGATCGCACGCGGCCGGAGGACTATCTCGACGTGGTGGAAGGCTGACGCTGCCTGCACGGCCACGCAATGACAAAGCCCGCCACCGGCAAGGTGGCGGGCTTTGTCTTTCGTGTTATCCCTGCGCGCGCTCCGCGAGGTTCTCGCGCTGCGAGAGATCCTCGACGTTGACCATCCAGTGCACGCCGAAACGATCCTTCGCCATCCCGAAGCCGAGCGCCCAGAACGTCTTGCCGAACGGCATCGTCACTTCGCCGCCGTCGGCGAGCGCATTGAACAGCTTCTGGCCTTCCTCGACCGTCGCCGGGTTCAGCGACAGCGAATAGCCGGCGTGCATGCCGCCGCCGGGCTGGCTGCAGTCGCCATCCGAGCACATGATCATCGAGTCGCCGATCGTGAAGCTCGCGTGCATCACCTTGTCGGCCATCTCCGGCGTAATCGTGTAGTCGGGATTCGGCGGCGCATCCTTGAAGTGCATCTTGAACATCGTCTTCGCACCGAGCGCCTTTTCGTAGAACTGAAGGGCTTCGTCGGCGCGACCGTAGAACGTCAGGTACGGTTGGACTTGCATCGTTGTCTCCTGTATTGAGGGCGCCGCCCTGCGCATCCGCGCGGATTCGGCGTCGAGCAAGACTGACTGGAAAAGGGCGCGTCGGGAAGCGGCCGACGCACCCGTGACGTGGATTGTAGTGCGCGTGCTTGACGATGGAATGAAAATAAAAAACGGCCGCGAACATGACGTTCGCGGCCGTGTGCGGCGTGCGTGCTGACGGCTGTTGCCAGTGTTGCTGACAGCCGCTGACGCTTGTCGTGGCTCAGCGGCTCAGCGGCTCAGCGCAGCGAGTCGATCAGCTTCTCGAGCTTCACCGCATCGGCAGCGAATACGCGGATGCCTTCGGCGAGCTTTTCGGTTGCCATCGCGTCGTCGTTCAGCTGGAAGCGGAACGCGGCCTCGTCGATCGCGACGCGCGAGGCGGGCTTGTCCTGCAGCGCTTCCGGCGACAGCTTGCGCGTGACGGTCTCGTTGCTGTCCTGCAGCTTCTGCAGCAAATCGGGACTGATCGTCAGCAGGTCGCAGCCGGCGAGTTCGGTGATCTGGCTGGTCGTGCGGAAGCTCGCGCCCATCACTTCGGTCGTGTAGCCGAACGTCTTGTAGTACGTGTAGATGCGGCGCACCGACTGCACGCCCGGATCGTTCGCGCCACCGTCCTTCTCTTCATTCCACTCGGCGCCGGCCTGCTTCTTGTACCAGTCGTAGATGCGGCCGACGAACGGCGAGATCAGCTGTGCGCCGGCTTCCGCGCATGCAGCGGCCTGCACGAGCGAGAAAAGCAGGGTCATGTTGCACTTGATCCCTTCCTTCTGCAGCACTTCGGCCGCGCGGATGCCTTCCCACGTGGAGGCGAGCTTGATCAGGATGCGCTCGCGGCCGATACCGGCTGCTTCGTACAGCTTGATGAGTTCGCGGCCCTTGTCGATCGAGCGCTGCGTGTCGAACGACAGGCGCGCGTCGACCTCGGTCGACACGCGGCCCGGGATCAGCTTCAGGATCTCGGTGCCGAATGCGATCAGCAGGCGGTCGATGATGAAATCGGTGCTTTCGTTGCGATGATCGCGGACGGTTTTCTCGAGGATCGGCTTGTACGCATCCTTCTGGACGGCCTTCAGGATCAGCGACGGATTCGTGGTCGCGTCCTGCGGCTGGTATTGCGCAAGCTGCTGGAAATCGCCCGTGTCGGCGACGACGGTCGTGTACTGCTTCAGCTGGTCGAGTGCGGTAGTCATGGCGATTCGGAAGAAGGGCGCAAGGCGCCGGGTTCTCACGGGCCGCGCGAACGCGGCGGCGAAGCGAGGCGGCGCCGGGCACCGCCTCCGATCCGCTATTCTAGGCCGGATTCGTGTCGGGCACGTTCCGGCGTGTCCGATGGCCGCAGCGGCGGCCGCCGCGCTGCGTCACGCGGGGCGGCGCGCGTTCAGGATCACCTGCGTGACGATCCCCGCCACGAGCCCCCAGAATGCCGGGCCGATCGACAGCAGCGTCAGGCCCGACGCGGTGACCATGAACGTGACGAGTGCTGCTTCGCGCTGCTTCACGTCCTGCATTGCGTTCGCGAGGCCGCTCATGATCGAGCCGAACAGCGCGAGTGCGGCGACCGACACGACGAGCGCTTTCGGCAGCGCCGCGAACAGCGCGGCGATCGTCGCGCCGAAGATCCCCGCGACCAGGTAGAACGTGCCGCACCACACGGCGGCCGTGTAGCGCTTCTCGCGATCCTCGTGCGCTTCCGGGCCCGTGCAGATCGCGGCCGTGATCGCCGCGAGGTTGACGCCGTGCGAGCCGAACGGCGCGAGCAGCAGCGACGCGAGGCCGGTGGTGGCGATCAGCGGCGACGACGGGGTCCGATAGCCGTCCGCGCGCAGCACCGCGATGCCCGGCACGTTCTGGGACGCCATCGCGACGACGAACAGCGGGATGCCGATGCTGACGATCGACGCGATCGAGAACGCGGGCATCGTGAACACGGGTTTCGCGAACGCGATGTGAAAGCCGCTGAAGTCGAGCAGGCCGAGACCGCCGGCCGCCGCCGTGCCGACGATCAGCGTCGTGACGATCGCATAGCGCGGCGCGAGCCGCTTGATGATCAGGTACGTGAAGAACATCGCGAGCACGAGCGCCGTCTGGAACTGCGCGGCGCGGAAGATCTCGATGCCGATCTCGAACAGGATGCCCGCGAGCAGGGCGGCGGCGATGCCGGCCGGAATCTTGCGCATCAGCGTGTCGAACAACCCGCTCACGCCGACGGCCGTCAGCAGCACCGCGCAGACGACGAACGCGCCGATCGCCTCGGGGTAGGGCACGCCGGGCAGCGACGCGATCAGCAGCGCGGCGCCGGGTGTCGACCACGCGACGACGACGGGCGCGCGAAAGCGCAGCGACAGGCCGATCGTCGTCAGCGCCATGCCGATCGACAGCGCCCAGATCCACGACGAGATCTGCGCATCGGTGAGGTGGGCGGCGCGGCCGGCCTGGAACATCAGCACGAGCGAGCTCGTGTAGCCCGTCATCATCGCGACGAAGCCGGCGACGAGTGCCGACACGGAGGTATCGGCGAAAAAGCGGCGGCCGCCGGCGCGGCTGGCGCTCGCGGTGGGCGAGGGGTTCATGCAATCTCCGGGGGGGGGCCGCTCGGACGCGGCCTTCGTGCTTGGTGGGTGTCGTTACTTGCTGAGTGCGCGCATCGCGGTTTCGAGGCCCGCGAGCGTGAGTGGATACATGCGATGGCCGAGCAGGTCGCGGATCACCGCGACCGATTGCCGGTATTCCCATAGCCGCTCGGGCTCGGGATTCAGCCACGCATGATGGGGGAACTGGTCGGCGAGGCGGCGCAGCCATACGGCGCCAGCTTCCGGGTTGTTGTATTCGACCGAGCCGCCGGGCTGCAGCACTTCGTACGGGCTCATCGTGGCATCGCCGACGAAGATCAGCTTGTAGTCGGGCGTGAACTTGTGCAGCACGTCCCACGTCGCGGTGCGCTCCGAGTGACGACGGCGGTTGTTCTTCCACAGGTGGTCGTACACGCAGTTGTGGAAGTAGAAGAATTCGAGGTGCTTGAACTCGGCCTTCGCGGCGGAGAACAGCTCTTCGGTGCGCTTGATGTGATCATCCATCGAGCCGCCGACGTCGAGCAGCATCAGCACCTTCACGTTGTTGTGGCGCTCGGGCACCATGCGCAGGTCGAGCCAGCCCGCGTTCGCGGCGGTGCTGCGGATCGTGCCGGGCAGGTCGAGCTCCTCGGCGGCGCCTTCGCGCGCGAAGCGGCGCAGCCGCCGCAGCGCGACCTTGATGTTGCGCGTGCCGATCTCGACGGAATCGTCGTAGTCGCGAAACGCGCGCGCCTCCCACACCTTCACCGCGGTGCGGTTGCCGTTCGACGGGCCGCCGATGCGCACGCCTTCCGGGTTGTAGCCGCCGTGCCCGAACGGCGACGTGCCGCCGGTGCCGATCCACTTGTTGCCGCCTTCGTGGCGCTCCTTCTGCTCGTCGAGCAGTGCCTTCAGGCGCTCCATCAGCTTGTCGAGCCCGCCCATCGCCTCGATCTGCGCCTTTTCCTCGGGTGACAGCTCGCGCTCGAGGCGCTTCTCGAGCCAGTCGAGCGGAATGTCGAATGCTTCGGACGGCAGCGCGGACACGCCGTGGAAATACGCGCCGAACGCCTGGTCGAACTTGTCGAAGTACTGCTCGTCCTTGACGAGCGTCATCCGCGCGAGGAAGTAGAACGCGTCGATCGACGGCGAGATCAGGCCGGCCTTCAGCGATTCGAGCAGCGTCAGGTATTCCTTCACCGAGACGGGCAGCTTGGCTGCGCGCAGCGCGTAGAAGAAATTGAGCAGCATGGCCGGGCCTTCGCGGGTGAGGGAGGATTACCGGTTGTGCCGGTTCATGTAGACGAGCCGTTCGAGCAGGCTCAGGTCCTGCTCGTTCTTCAGCAGCGCGCCCGCGAGCGGCGGCACGATCTGCTTCGCATCCACGCCGCGCAGCTGGTCGGCCGGGATGTTCTCGGCGAGCAGCAGCTTCAGCCAGTCGAGCAGCTCGGACGTCGACGGCTTCTTCTTCAGGCCCGACACCCCGCGCAATTCGAAGAAGCTCTCGAGCGCCGCGCGCAGCAGTTCCTCGCGGATGTCCGGGAAATGGACCGCGACGATCTTCTGCATCGTCGCCGGGTCGGGAAACTGGATGTAGTGGAAGAAGCAGCGGCGCAGGAACGCGTCGGGCAGCTCCTTCTCGTTGTTCGACGTGATGATGACGAGCGGGCGGTGCTTCGCGCGGACCGTTTCCCGTGTTTCGTACACGTGAAACTCCATCCGGTCGAGCTCGCGCAACAGGTCGTTCGGGAATTCGATGTCGGCCTTGTCGATCTCGTCGATCAGCAGCACGCTCGGGTGCTCGGCATCGAACGCCTGCCACAGCACGCCCTTGACGATGTAGTTCGAGATGTCCTTCACGCGCTCGTCGCCGAGCTGCGAATCGCGCAGCCGCGATACGGCGTCGTATTCGTACAGGCCCTGCTGCGCTTTCGTGGTCGACTTGATGTGCCACTGCAGCAGCGGCATGTCGAGCGCGGCGGCCACTTCCTCGGCGAGCATGGTCTTGCCGGTGCCGGGCTCGCCCTTGATCAGCAGCGGGCGTTGCAGCGTCAGCGCGGCATTGACCGCGAGCTTCAGATCGTCGGTGGCGACGTAGTGCGAGGACCCTTCGAAACGCATGGCGGCGCTCTTCTCAATCGGGGGAAAAAACCCAGTATAAGTCAGAAGGGCTGTCCGGTTGGGCCGCGCCCGCGTATCGTTGCGGGGCTGTGGCGGGGAGAACCGGGGCGCCTTGTGGACGGGTTCCCCGCCGACGCGGTACAATCTGGCCGTTTTTTTTGGCCTGCGTGGCGACCTGACAAGCATAACGGCGCGGGCCGTTGCCGCTTCGGCGCCAGTTTCCCCTCAAGCTAGGTTACAAGAGCTATGAACAAATTCGTCGGCAAACACGTCGTTGTCGCAGCGCTCGTGGCGCTCGCGGGCAGCGCGCAGGCGGCCGGTGTGGTCGGCAACCCGAAGGACGGGGCGAGCAAGGCCGCCATGTGCATCGGTTGCCACGGCATCCAGGACTACCGCGCGGCGTACCCGGAGGTCTACCGGGTGCCTGTCCTCGGCGGCCAGAACCAGCAATACCTCGAGAACGCGCTGAAGGCCTATCGCAAGAAGGATCGTCACTTCCCGTCGATGAATGCGATCGCCGGTTCGCTGACGGACCAGGACATCGCGGATCTGGCGGCGTACTACGCCGTCCAGAAGGCCGACACGAAGGACAATCCCTACAAGTAAAGCGCGCGCCGCCGATTCTTACCGGCGGGACAGGAGCATTCATGAACAACGCATTCAAGACGGCGGCGGTTGCACTGGCGGCCGGCCTCGCGATCGGTACCGCACACGCGGCGGACATCACGAAGGGCAAGGAACTGGTCGAATCGCACAACTGCGCCGCCTGCCACGGCGCGCAGATGAACAAGCCGATCAACGCCGAATATCCGCGCCTCGCCGGCCAGCACGCCGACTACCTCGTGTGGGCGATGCGCCAGTACCAGATGGGCCTGACGAATCCGCTGCTCGGTCGCAACAACGCGATCATGCAGGCGCAGGTGCAGAGCCTGTCGGTCAGCGACATGAAGGACATCGCGGCCTACATCGAGTCGCTGAAAGAAACCGACCTCGTGTTCAAGAAGTAAGCGCGCCGGGCCCGACGGGCTCGCGCAGTAAAAATACCCCGCCGAGGCGGGGTATTTTTTTATCCGCGCGCCGGCGCCGCGGCCCTCAGTCGCGCGATGCGCGACGCAGGATGCGCTGCAGGTACGCGTCGGTATCGGGCGGCGTGCTGGTGCGCTGCGCTTCCCAGATCGTCTCGCCGAGGCATTCCATGATCACGTGCTGCGCGTCGTGGGTCGAGTCGAGCTTGGCCGCCAGCTTGTCGTGCGCGGCGCGGATGCCGGGCGGCTGGTCGATCGACAGCTGCTCGCTGATCGCGAGGTGCATCGACAGGTGCAGGAACGGGTTCGTGCGGCCTTCCTCGGGCGTGTACTCGCGCGCGGTCGCGCCATCGGCGTCGGCGAGTTCGTCGTGGTATTCGGGATGCTCGACGATCCAGTCGGCTGCCATCGCTTCCAGCGGCGTCAGGATCTCGCCGGCGCGCTGCTTGCGCCAGGTCTCGGTGAAAAAGCGACGCACTTCGTCGCGGCTTGGATTGAACATGGTGGGGAAACGTCGTGATTCGGACGGCGTGATGCCGCGTCGCGCATTGTACGCCGGGTCGGCGCACGGCGCTGGCGGCGGGCGGGAGCGGGTGCGGGGTGGCCGTGCCGGTCGCCCGCGAGCCGCTCCGGTATGCCGTGCCGGCCGGTTTCCACGGTGCCCGGCCAGCGCCCGGGAACGGGTAAGCGCGGGCTAGGCTCGCCGCCGCCGCACCGTTAAACTCCGACGATTTCCGGCGCCACGCCGATCGTCCCCATTCCACCATGACCGACACCGCCCGCCCGTCGTCCGCCGCCCTGCAGGGCACGCTCTATGTCGCGCTGTCCGCCGCCGCATTCGGCGCGATGGCGATCTTCGGCCGCTACGCATACGCGGCCGGCGTCGACGTGCTCGGGCTGCTGATCGTGCGCTTCGCGATCGGCGGCGCGGTGCTCGCCGCGATCGCACGGCATCGCCGCGTCGCATGGCCGCGCGGGCGTGCGCTCGTGCCGCTCGTGGCGATGGGCGCGCTCGGCTACGTCGGGCAGTCGTTCTGCTATTTCAGCGCGCTGCAGCACGCGCAGGCGAGCCTCGTCGCGCTGTTGCTTTACCTGTATCCGGCCTTCGTCACGCTGCTGGCCGCATGGTGGCTCGGCGAGCGCCTCACGCGCGCGAAGGCCGTTGCGCTCGTGCTGTGCGTCGCGGGTTCGGCGCTGATGGTCGGCGGCGGGCATGGCGAGCCGCTCGGGATCGCGCTCGCGCTGGCCGCCGCGGTGATCTATTCGCTGTACATCGTCGGCGGGACGAAGGCCACGCGCGGCGTCGATCCGCTCGCGACCACCGCGATCATCTGCCTGTCGGCAACCGCGACGCTCGTGGCGATCGCCGTGGTGCGGACCGTCGCGTTCGGCGCGCCGCCGCGCTGGCCCGCGACGGCCGGCGGCTGGGCGTCGATGCTCGCGATCGCGCTCGTGTCGACGGTCGCGGCGATGCTCGCGTTCTTTGCCGGGCTCGAACGGCTTGGGGCCGCGCGCACGTCGATGCTGTCGACGCTCGAACCGGTCGTGACGGTCGCGCTTGCGGCGCTGCTGTTCGGCGAAGCGCTGTCGCCGCTGCAGTGGGCGGGCGGCGTGGCGATTCTGGCTGCCGTGCTGGCGCTGGTGCGTGCGGGCGGCGCGGCGGCAGACGACGCGACGGCGACGTCCAACGCGTAGTCCGGACGGGGAAAGCGGGGCGATGGCGCGGGTGGCGACGCGCTATCGCGGTTGCGGCTGCGGTTGGACGGCCGACCGACGGGCTACGGCCGGCGCGGCGCGCATCGTGCGCCCGGCCGCCCGGCGCCGGGCGGCCGGCGGCACGTCAGCGGTGGCGCGTCACTCGTTGGGCGGCGGCGTCTTCGGCCGGAATTCGCACAGCGGCTCGATCGCGCAGTGCCAGCACTCGGGCTTGCGGGCCTTGCACACGTAGCGCCCGTGCAGGATCAGCCAGTGATGCGCGTCCTGCAGGAATTCCTTCGGCGTGAACTTCTCGAGCGCGGACTCGACGGCGCGCACGTCCTTGCCCGGCGCGAGGCCGGTGCGGTTCGCGACGCGGAAGATATGCGTGTCGACCGCGATCGTCGGCTGGCCGAACGCGGTGTTCAGCACGACGTTCGCGGTCTTGCGGCCGACGCCCGGCAGCCCTTCGAGCGCTTCGCGATCGGCCGGCACCTCGCCGTCGTAGCGGTCCAGCAGGATCCGGCACGTCGCGACCACGTTTTTCGCCTTGGTCCGGTACAGGCCGATCGTCTTGATGTACTCGGTGACGCCTTCTTCGCCGAGTGCGACGATTTGTCGCGGGGTGTTCGCGACCGGAAACATCTTCCGCATCGCCTTGTTGACCGATACGTCGGTCGCCTGCGCGGACAGCATCACGGCGATCAGCAACTCGAACGGCGTCGAGTATTCGAGCTCGGTGGTCGGATGCGGATTGAGGCTCTGCAGCGTTTCGTAGATCGCGCGTCGTTTGCTGGCGTTCATGGAGCGTTCTGGTCGGGCGGTGCGGACGGCCCGCCCGGGCCGTCGTTGCCTGCGTCGTTCTCGTCGTCGTTGCCGCTCGCGGCCGCCGCTTCGGCGTCGCGCCGGGCCTGTTGTTCGGCGAGCCGCTTGCGGCGCGCCTCGGCAGCGTCGATCTGCGCCTGGACGGCCGCGCTCACGCCTTCGGTGTTCTTCGGTCCGGCGCCTTGCCCGGACAGCTCTTCCTTCTTCTTGCGCGCCCGTTCGAGCGCGGCGGCGATGATCGCGCGCTTCTTCGCTTCGGCGTCGTCCGCGGCCGGTGCGGCGGATTGGGTTTCCGCTTGTGCCGCAGCCGGCTTCGCGGCACTGGCCGCGCGGCGAGCGGCCGCGCGCGCTTCGGCGGCCTCGCGTTCGCGGCGCTGGCGCGCGAGCCGCAGGTCATGGTGCGCGCGTGCGGCATCGGCCTGCTCCTGCGACCACGCATCCCAGCCGGTGCGTTCGCCGGTCACCGGCAGCATCGCGATACAGTCGACCGGGCAGGGCGGCACGCACAGGTCGCAACCGGTGCACTGCGACTCGATGATCGTGTGCATCTGCTTCGGCGCGCCGACGATCGCGTCGACCGGGCACACCTGCATGCACAGCGTGCAGCCGATGCACAGGCTTTCGTCGATGAAGGCGACCGCACGCGGATGCTCGCTGCCGTTGACGGGGTTCAGCGGAATCACCGGTTTGCCGAGCAGGCTCGACAGGCGCGCGATGCCTTCGGCGCCGCCGGGCGGGCACTGATTGTAGTTCGCGTCGCCGGCGGCGATCGCCTCGGCGTACGGGCGGCAGCCGTTATAGCCGCACTTCGTGCATTGCGTCTGGGGAAGCAGATCTTCGATGCGATCTGCGAGTGTTCTGGAATCGGTCACGGTGACAACGGGCGCTGCGGCGCCGAATGGCTCTCGGCCGCGTGAGGCGCGGCCGGAAAGGTTTGCCAAAGCTCGATTATCGCCGATTTCCCGCATTGCGCTGGACGCCGTCTGTGCGCATAATCGAACCGCTTTTTTGCAGGGGCTCAGCAGGAGGGCGGCCGCCCGCGGCGCGCTCGTTCCAGGGTGCGCCGGCGCCGAGGCGGTGGGGGTGCCGGTCCGGATCACGCGGCTCACATAGCAAAACGCCACCATGAATCAGCCAAAAATCAAAAGAGATCCTGAAGGTACGCGCCGCCGCATCCTGATGGCGGCAGCCGAAGAGTTCGCGAGTGGAGGGCTGTTCGGCGCGCGCGTCGATCAGATCGCGCGCCGGGCCGAAACCAACGAGCGCATGCTCTATTACTATTTCGGCAGCAAGGAGCAGTTGTTCACGGCCGTGCTGGAACACGCGTTCTCCGCGCTGACCGAGGCCGAGCGCGAGCTCGATCTCGACGGCGTCGCGCCGGTCGAAGCCGTCACGCGGCTCGCGCATTTCGTTTGGGACTACTACCGCGACCATCCGGAACTGCTCAGGCTCATCAACAACGAGAACCTGCACGAAGCGCGCTACCTGCACAAGTCGACGCGGATCCGCGAGATGATGTCGCCGATCGTCGCGAAGCTCGGCAACGTGCTGACGCGCGGCCAGAAGGCCGGGTTGTTCCGCACCGACGTCGATCCGCTGCGCTTCTACGTGACGCTGTCGGGGCTCGGCTACTACATCGTGTCGAACCGCTTCACGCTCGCCGCGACGCTCGGCCGCGACTTCACCGACGCCGACGAGCGCGCGGAGATGGTCAGGATGAACACCGAAGTGCTGCTCGCGTATCTGCTGCGGCGCTGATGCGCTGACCGCGCCGAAGCGGCCGCCGGATGCAAAAACGCCGCCGTGCGCAGGCAACGGCGGCGTTTTTTCGTCGGAACGCGGTGCGTCAGGCGGCCTTGCGCGTGCGCACGGCCTTTGCGCGCGGGCTGCCGGCGGCGGCGCGTTTCGCGGCCGGAGCAGCCTTGACGGGAGCCGGTGCGGCGGCCTTCGCCGGCGCCTTCGCGCGCGTGCGCTTCGCTGCCGTGGCGCGCGTCGTTTCGGCCGGTGCGTCGCCTGCCGGCACGGCGGAGAGCGTCTTGGCGGCCCGCGCTTCCGTGGCATCCTTCGTCGCACCGTGCTTCGGCTCCGGTGCATGCTCGCGGATGAAATCGCGCAGTTGCGGATAGATGATCGTGCGCCAGCGGCGGCCCGAGAAAATCCCGTAGTGACCGCACTTCTCGGCGGTCAGGCTGCGGCGCTGGTCCTGCGGGATGCCCGTGCACAGCTCGTGCGCGACGTGCGTCTGGCCGCTGCCCGAGATGTCGTCGAGTTCGCCCTCGATCGTCATCAGCGCGGTGTGCCGGATGTCCTGCGGACGCACGCGCTCGCCTTCGACGTCCCACGTGCCTTCGGCCAGGCGGAATTCCTGGAACACGACGCGGATCGTCTCGAGGTAATACTCGGCGGCCATGTCGAGCACCGCGTTGTATTCGTCATAGAAGCGGCGGTGCGCTTCGGCGTCGTCCTCGTCGCCGCGCAGCAGGCTCTGGTAGAAATCCCAGTGCGATTGCGCGTGCCGTTCCGGGTTCATCGCGACGAAGCCCGTGTGCTGCAGGAAGCCCGGATACACCTGGCGGCCTTCGCCCGGATAGTTCGCCGGCACCGTGTGGATCACGTTGTTCTCGAACCACGCGGTCGAGTGCTGCGTGGCGAGCGAATTCACCGACGTCGGGCTGCGGCGCGCATCGATCGGGCCGCCCATCATCGTCATCGTGAGCGGCGTGTCCTCGCCGCGGCTCGCCATCAGCGAGATCGCCGCGAGCACCGGCACCGTCGGCTGGCACACGGAGATCACGTGCAGGTTGCGCGCGCCGATGTGGCGGATGAATTCCTGGATGTACGCGATGTAGTCGTGCAGGTGGAACGGGCCGGTCTCGACCGGCACCATCCGCGCGTCGATCCAGTCGGTGATGTAGACCTTGTGATCCTGCAGCAGCGTGCGCACGGTGTCGCGCAGCAGCGTCGAGTGGTGGCCCGACAGCGGCGCGCAGACCAGCACGACCGGTTCGTCCTTCAGTTGCGTGACGGCGTCGGCGTCGTCCGAATAACGCTTGAAGCGCAGCAGCCGGCAGAACGGCTTCTCGACGATCGTCTGCTCGACGATCGGGATGTTGTGGCCGTCCTTGACGATCTGATGAATGTTGAATTCGGGCTTTTCGTAATCCTTGCCGAGCCGGTACATCAGCTCGTACGCGGCGGCCATCCGCGTCGCGCCCGGCATCAGCGAGAACGGGCTGGACGGATTGGCGAACGATTTGGAAGCGGCCTGGGCCCAGGCCGTCAGCGGGCTCAGCATGGCGCGCTGGAATTCGTGCAGTTGGTAAAGCATGCAGACTACTCCCGCGTGGGGGACGGTGCGCAAGGGCGGCGTGGGGCGTCGCGGCGTGCCGTGTGGGTCAGCGACCGGCCATGTTGCACTGCAGCCGGACAATCGCGTCGATCATATCGGACAACGATGGGTGGTGCAATGCAACATTTCCCCGATTTTTCATCAAAATTTTGCGATTTGACGATCTCTGACCAAGCCGCTCGCGCCCCCGTTCAGCGCCCCGTCGCCACGGCCGGCGCGGGCTGGCCGGCTGCGCGCGCCATCGCGTCCTCGTGGTGCATCAGGTTCATCGCGGTATGCACGAGCGCCACGTGCGAGAACGCCTGCGGGAAGTTGCCGACGAGCCGCCCGGCCACCGGGTCGTACTCCTCCGCGAGCAGCCCGAGGTCGTTCGACAGCGCGAGCAGCCGGCTGAACAGGCGATGCGCGTCGTCGATCCGGCCCAGCAGCGCATAGTTGTCGACCAGCCAGAAGCTGCACGCGAGAAACGTGCCTTCGCCGGGCGGCAGGCCGTCGTCGTAGTCGGTCGTGCGGTAGCGCATCACGAGCCCGTCGTGCAGCAATTCCCGCTCGATCGCCTCGACCGTGCCGACGATGCGCGGATCTTCCGGCGGCAGGAAGCCGAGCAGCGGCATCAGCAGCACGCTGGCGTCGAGCTCGTCGCTGCCGTAGCTCTGCGCAAACGCCTGTTTGCTTTCATGCCATGCGTTGTTGCACACGTCGGCATGGATCTGGTCGCGCAGCGCGCGCCAGCGGTCGAGCGAGCCGGGCAGCCGGAACATCTCCGCCGACTTGATCGCGCGGTCGAATGCGACCCACGCCATCACCTTCGAGAACGTGAAATGGCGGCGGCCGCCGCGCGTTTCCCAGATCCCTTCGTCGGGTTCCTGCCAGATCTTCTCGAGATGGTCGAGGAGCGCACACTGCACGGACCAGACCGTGTCGTCGGCCTGCAGGCCGCCCACCCGGGCGAGGTGCAGCGCGGCCATCACCTCGCCGAACACGTCGAGCTGGAGCTGGTTCGCGGCGCCGTTGCCGATGCGCACCGGCTTCGAGTCCTGGTAGCCGGGCAGCCAGTCGAGCTCCATTTCCGGCAGCCGGCGTTCGCCGGCGATCCCGTACATAATCTGGATCTGTTCGGGCGAGCCGGCCATCACGCGGCCGAGCCACGTGCGCCACGCGCGCGCCTCGTCGTAGTAGCCGCCGCGCATCAGCGCGAGCAGCGTGATCGTCGCGTCGCGCAGCCAGCAGTAGCGGTAGTCCCAGTTGCGGTTGCCGCCGATCTTCTCGGGCAGCGACGTGGTCGGTGCCGCGACGATGCCGCCGGTCGGCTCGTATGCGAGCGCCTTCAGCGTGATCAGCGAGCGGCGCACGGCGGCCGCGTAGCGGCCCTGCACCTGGCAGCGTCCCGACCATTCGAGCCAGTAGTTCTCGGTGCGCGCGAGCATCGACAGCGGATCGCGCGCGGGCGGCAGCCGCAGGTGCGAGGCCGCATAGCTGAGCGAGAACGGCACGCGCTCGTCGGCGCTCACCGTGAATTCCGCGAGCGTGTGGAGATTCTTGCCGGTGAGCGGCACCGGCGTGCGCAGCACGACGGTGTCGGGGCCCGCGATCGCCTTCATGCCGTCCTCGCGGGTCAGCTGCGTGACCCACGGGATCGAGAATCCGTAGTCGAAGCGCAACACGAGCTCCATGCGCATCTTCATCGTGCCGTGGCGGCCGACGACGATCCGCACCAGTTCGGACCAGCCGTTGCCGGGCGGCATGAAGTCGACCACGGTGACGGCGCCGTCGGCGCTTTCGTAGTCGGTTTCGAGAATCAGCGTGTCGCCGCGGTAGCGGCGCGTCGTGTGCGTGATCGCGGCGTCGGCGGCCGGTGCGAGCAGCCAGCGGCCGTGCTCGGGGGTGCCGAGAAGCGCCGCGAAGCAGGCGCCCGAATCGAAGCGGGGCCAGCACAGCCAGTCGACGGAGCCGTCTTTAGCGATCAGCGCGGCGGTGTGGCCGTCGCCGACGAGGGCGTAGTCTTCGATCAGGGCAGGCATGGGCAGGCGATCCTTGGGTATTCGAGTTCACAATGCGGACGGCGGCGGCCAAGGCTTCACGCGCTGGCACCGCGCCCCGTATACTCGGCCGGGCGGCGGAGCGCATGAACGGCCGGCGTTTCGTCCTATCTCAACACTTGAAGCGACTCGATGCAAGGAGGATTCAATGCCCAACCGTTTACGCGAGCATGACGCACGCGCTTCGACACGAGGGTTCCCGCTTAGGCTCGCTCACTGGATGAAAGGTTTCGCGCTCGTGCTCTCCCTTTCCGCGACCCATGCATTTGCGCAGCAATCGCCCGCCCCGGCCGACGGCGTCTACAACCTGCTCGTCGGCACCTATACGGGAGGCGGCAGCGACGGCATCTATGTTTACCGCTTCGATACGAAAACCGGCAGCGTCGCGCCCGTGTCGTCGGCGAAGACCGTGAATCCGTCGTACCTGTTGCCGAGCCGCGACGGTCGCACCGTCTACGCGGTCAACGAACTGCCCGGCGACGACGGGCCGGCGACGACGCGCGGCGGTGTCAGCGCATTCCGCTTCGATGCGAAGACGGGCGCGCTGAGTTTCATCGACCGCGTGTCGTCGGAAGGGAACGATCCTTGCTATCTCGCGCTGTCGCCCGACGGCAAGTACCTCGTGACCGCCAACTACTCGGTCGCGAAGGATCCGGGCGGCAGCTTTTCGGTGTTTCCGCTGCGCGACGACGGCGCGGTCGGCCAGGCCGCGCTGACCGTGCACCATGAAGGCACGGGGCCCGTGAAGGGCCGCCAGGACGGCGCGCACGTGCATTCGACGGTATTTTCGCCGGACGGCCGTTATCTGTTCGTACAGGATCTCGGCGCGGACAAGCTCTACGGCTACCGCTACACGGTGGACGGCAGCCGCGGACTGATCAGCCCGACCGACACGCGCTACACGCCGGTGAAGGCGGGCTCGGGCCCGCGTCACATGGTGTTCGGCGCCGACGGCCGGTACGCGTACGTGACGAGCGAGCTCAACGCGTCGGTCGAGGTGTTCGGCTACCACGACGGCAAGCTGGCGCCGGTCGAGACGGTGCCGATGACCGCGCCGGGCTTCAAGGGCAAGGTCGGCGGCGGCGCGATCCACCTGTCGCCGGACGGCCGCTTCCTGTACGTGAGCAACCGCGGCGACGCGAACGAGCTGGTGATCTACGCGGTGAACCAGGCCGACGGCCGGCTGAAGCACGTCGGCCGCCAGTCGAGCCTCGGCAAGACGCCGCGCGAATTCCTGATCGATCCGACCGGCAAGTGGCTGATCGTCGGTAACCAGGACAGCGATACGTTCTACGTGTTCAGCCGTGATGTCGAAACGGGGCAGCTCGGCCCGAATCCGCAGAAGGTGGAGGTCGGCAAGCCGGTCGACTTCAAGCTGGTGCCGGTCGCGTTGTAAATCGCGGCCGATTTCCGGTCGATGCAAGAAGGGCGCTGCCGATGCAGCGCCCTTCGTTTGTCGGGCAGCCGCTTGCGCGGCGCGCCCGTATCAATGCCGGCAGCCATGCTGCCGCCTTGCTCAGTCGGCAGCGGCCGGCACGAGCACCTCGCGGCTGCCGTTGATGCCCATCGCCGACACGAGGCCCGCGGCTTCCATCTGCTCGACGAGCCGCGCCGCGCGGTTGTAACCGATGCGCAACTGCCGCTGCACCGACGAGATCGACGCGCGCCGGGTGCGCACGACGAACGCGACGGCTTCGTCGTACAGCGGATCGGCTTCCGCATCCGGTGCATCGCCGAACAGGTCCTGCGTCGCGCCGTCGGCGGCCGGGCCGTCGAGAATCCCTTCCTCGTACTGCGGCTCGCCGAACTGCTTCAGGTATTCGACGACCCGATGCACTTCTTCGTCCGCGACGAACGCGCCGTGCACGCGCTGCGGATAACCGGTGCCCGGCGGCAGGAACAGCATGTCGCCCATCCCGAGCAGCGATTCGGCGCCCATCTGGTCGAGGATCGTGCGCGAGTCGATCTTCGACGACACCTGGAACGCGACGCGCGTCGGGATGTTCGCCTTGATCAGGCCCGTGATCACGTCGACGGACGGACGCTGCGTCGCGAGGATCAGGTGGATGCCGGCCGCACGCGCCTTCTGCGCGAGGCGGGCGATCAGCTCTTCGATCTTCTTGCCGGCGACCATCATCAGGTCGGCCAGCTCGTCGATCACGACGACGATCAGCGGCAGCGTCGACAGCGGCTCCGGATCCTCGGGCGTCAGCGAGAACGGGTTGCCGATCTTCTTTTCCTTCGCCTCGGCATCGCGGATCTTCTGGTTGAAGCCCGCGAGGTTGCGCACGCCGACGGCCGACATCAGCCGATAGCGCTTTTCCATCTCGCCGACGCACCAGTTCAGTGCGTTCGCCGCGAGCTTCATGTCGGTGACGACGGGTGCGAGCAGGTGCGGGATGCCTTCGTAGACCGACAGTTCCAGCATCTTCGGGTCGATCATGATGAGCCGCACGTCCTCGGGTGTCGCCTTGTACAGCAGCGACAGGATCATCGCGTTGATCGCGACCGACTTGCCCGAGCCCGTCGTGCCCGCGACGAGCATGTGCGGCGCCTTCGCGAGATCGGTGACGACCGGGTGGCCGGTGATGTCCTTGCCCATCGCGATCGTCAGCTGCGAAGCCGAGTGCTGGTACTGGCGCGACTCGAGAATTTCCGACAGGCGGATCATCTGGCGCTTCGCGTTCGGCAGTTCGAGGCCCATGCAGGTCTTGCCGGGAATCGTCTCGACGACGCGGATCGACGTGAGGCCGAGGCCGCGCGACAGGTCCTTCATCAGCCCGACGATCTGGCTGCCGCGCACGCCGAGCGCGGGCTCGATCTCGAAGCGCGTGATCACGGGGCCGGCGGATGCGCCGACCACCGTCACCGGCACCTTGAATTCCTGCAGCCGCTGTTCGATCACCTGCGCTGTTTGCGCGAGGTGTTCGTCGGTGATCGTTTCGATGTCGCCGGACGCGGACGCGCGCTCGAGCAGGTCGAGCGTCGGCAGTTCGACGCTGAACGACGCGGGTGCGTGGAATTCGAATGCGTTCGGGCGCGGTTGGCGCGCGGGGGGCTCGGGGGCCGGGGAGCCGGCCGAGGCAGGTGCGGGCGGTTCGGTTGCCGGGGCGGTTGCTTCGGCCAGCGGCGCAGTGGGGATCGCCGGTGCGGACAGGCTCGCGCCGGGGATCGTTGCTGCGGGTTGCGGCGGCACCACGGGCGATGTGGCTGACGGTGCCGCGGAGACAGTCGACACGGACCAGCTTGCCGGCGACGAGGTCGGGGCGGCCGGGGGGGCGAACGTCGCGGCTTCGATGGCAGCAGGTGCGGAAGCGATCGACGGAGCCAGCGCCGCAGTGGTTGCGCCGAACGACGTCAGCGAGCCGAAGATCGGTTGTGCCGGAGTTGCCGCGGCGGTGGTGATCGGTGCGACTGCGCCGGAGGACGTTGCCGTCGTGGCGGCAGGGGCAGGCGGCACGGGCAGGCTCGCGGCCGGCTGCGATGCGGTTGTGCCGGACGGGCTGAATATGCCGAATGCCGTACCCGTCGACGGGGTTGCCGGGGTGGTCGGATACGTCGGGGCCGGCGCGGCGGACGGAGCAGCGACCGAGCCGGATGTGACATTCACGGGCGCCGAGGTAGAGGCGGCCGGCGTGCTCGAACCGGATGTCGAGGCCGTCGGGCTGGCCGCCGCCGGCGTCACGGCAGGCACGACGGGCGATGCGGGTGCTGATGCCCTGGAGAACGCACCGTCAGTCGTGTCCGCCACGGTCGATGCCGATGTCGATGTCGATGCGGTCGGCTGCGACAGCGGTGCCGACGTGGCGCCGGTCACGACGCGGGAAGACTCAACCGTGGATGCCGAAGCGGCCGGTTGCGACAGCGAAGCCGACGTAGTGCCGGTGACGCCGATCGGGGATGCCGGCGCGACGGATGCAGCGTTCGATGCCGAAGCGGCCGGCTGCGACAGCGAAGCCGACGCAGCGCCGGTTACGCCGATCGGAGATGCCGGCGGAACAACGGCAAAAGTCGGCGCAACCGGTTGAGCAAGCGAACCGGTTGCCGTGCCGATCACCCCATCCGACGAGGCGGAAACGGTGACTGGCGCAATGCCCGACGCGAATGCAGGCGCTTGCGTGGTCGAACCGTGGGCGGCGCCGACGAGCGGTGACGCAGTCCCTGCCGAAGCCGCTTGCGTGGCGGCAAACGGTTGGGCGGCAACCGGCGATTTCGGCAATTCCTCGGTGACAGGCGTCTTTGTCGTGGCCGGTTGTGTCGTCGAAGGCGTCCACGTCCATGCTGTCGCTGGTACGGTGCCTCGAGCGATTGCCGCCGGCGGCGCTGCAGGTTCCACCGTGTCCGGCTTGGCAGCTTCCTGTGCGGCGCTCGACGCGGCCGGTGCCGCCGCCGCAAACGGCCCGATTTCGGCACTTGCGCGCGGCGTCGTTTCGGCGATCGGCGAAGCGGGCAGGGCCGCGAACGGCGCGATGTTCCCGGCGGGCTTCACGTCGGCGTGCGCATCAGCGATGCCCTGCGGCACGCTGGCCGATGCGGTGCGATCGATTGCAGGAGCGGGTTGCGCGGTGGACTTGTCGTCGGTATCGAACGATGCCGGCGGGTTGCTCGTGGCGAGGTCCTGGGCCGCCTCGGTCCTTGCTTGCACGAAGGCGGCATGCGCCGGTTCCGATCCCGTCACGTTCGTCGATGACTCGGTGACCGGGTTCCATGCGGACGCGTCGAACGCGGAAACCGGCGGGCTGGCGAGCTCTTCCCACGGTGCGAGGTCGACGGGCGCGTCGAACGACGGCGCGGACGCGATCCCCGATGCCGGCGTGGCAGCGACATCGTTCGCGTGCCGGGTCTCGTCATTGGCGCGATGAGGGAACGCGCCGTCGTCGCCGGTATTCGACATCGCGTGCGGTGCGGCGGCGTTGAATGCCGCGGCTCCCGCATCGGCGACCGGTGCATGGACGGCGGGCGCTGCCGGCATGAATGCGTCGAGCACGATCGGTGCGTTGTCGTCGTAGGCCGGCGCCGGCTCGTGGGCGAGCGGAGCACTGGCGTCATGCGCAGCGGCGGGGCCGTGGGCCGCGGGGGCGATCCCGGTCGGCACGGCCGCTGCTGCCGGCGCTGCCATGCCGGTAGCCGCCGCGGTTACACCGGCCACGGTTGCCGCTGCCGCCGCGTGCCCGGCATCGTCCTGCGCACCGGCCAGCGTCGCCCACTGGGCGGTGCTGGCTTCGATCGAGCGCAGCGTGTCGTGCACGCTCGGCGCCGGCGTGATCGGCGCGGCAGGTTTCTCCGTCCACGCATAGAGCGGTGCACGCGCCGGCGTTGGCTGCGCCGGGCGACGTCGTGCCGCATCGGGTGGCAGGCCGGCCGAACCGGCACCTGCGGCGGCACGTACCGGCGGGCGCTGCGGCTGCGTGGCGGCCGGCCGCGGCGCGACCGTGGTACGCGGCGGGGTCGGCTTCAATGCGGCGGTGGCCGGCCGCGCGGCAGTCGGCCGCGGGCGCACAGGTTGGAATCCGGCAGGAAGCGGGGCCGGATCGGGGCGCGGGACTTGCGAGTTCGCGGCTGCGCGCGCGAGGCTGGCGGTGCTGCCGGTCGTCGGCGGCGGCATCGCGGTGGCCGGTGTGATCGGCGCGGGCGGTGTCGGCATGCTGCGCTGGGGTGCGGTCGGTTTCAACCAGCCCGATGGCGCGACAGGTTCCACGTGCGGGCGCGCAGGCGTGCTGCTGCGCGGCTTCGGCCGCGCCTGCGGGTCGGGTTTCCACAGCGTCGGGCGCGAATACCGGCCATTCTGGCGCGGCGCCATCGAATTGACGGTATGCGCGGTGGTCGGCTGGACGACGTCGTCGTCGCGATGCAACGCGCTGCGCGGCAGGTCGGCGATGCCGCGCGCTTCGTCATCACCGCCGTCGCGCGCCAGCTTGACGCCGAACGACGTGTCGACCCACGCGGCGAACTGGCGCCAGCCGATGCCGGTCAGCCAGGGCAGCCCGGCGAAGAACAGCACGACCATCGCGACCGGCGTGCCGATCGGGCCGAGCACGTGGGCGAAGCCTGCCGAGAACGCATGGCCGAGCGCGTTCGTGTCGGGGCCCGACAGCGGGCTCGTCAGCGTGCAGCTCGCCACGAACACCGCGGCGAAGCCGAGCCACAGACGGATCGAGCCGCGGCCGGCAAGCCCGACACCGCCAGGCAGCATCGCCTGCACGAGACGCCAGAAGAGAAGGAGGAACCAGACGGCGGAGATGCCGAACCAGCCGAAGACTACCGTGTGCATGCTTTGAAACAGGAGTGGGGAGGGGCGCGCGGGGCGCGACCCGCCGAGTTTAACCGGCCGGCGGACAAGACTCTAACGCGGCGTGCATTCGATTCACGCCGCGCGACGCGTGGCGCGGCACACGCGCGTGGCGCGCCACGCGAAGGCGGTCGGTCGGCCTTCGCGCGCGCCGTGCATCAGGGGCTCCGGTGCGTGAAGGTGAGCGTTGCGCCGGACGTGGTCACGATCTGCAATTGCTGCGGCTCGCGCATCTGCACGCCGGTCTTGTCGACGTGGGCGAGCGCGTCGAGGTACGCGGTTTCGAGCTGGCCGCCGAGCGTATTCGGGCAGGCCATCCGCGTGCCGGCGAGCGGCCCGAAGCTCAGCAGGCCGTTCTTGATCGCGTAGGTGCCCATGTAGCGATTGCAGCCTGAGAACCCGCTGGCGCGCCGGATGCCCGAGTCGGTCGACAGTGCGAGCTTGATCGGCTCGCCGTTGTCGCCGTGCGGGATCGCGCGCTGCGTGCCGTCGGCATTCAGCCAGCTGGTGAGTTCCCAGCTTGTATCGTCGAGCAGCTGGACGGCGGCCGGGTTGTACGGGTCGGGCGCGGGGGCGGCGGAGTCGGAATGGGTCGGCATCGCGCAGGCGGCGAGAAGCGTGGCAAGCGTCAACGCACAGAGCGGCGCGCGCAACGGGCGAAGCAGGCCGTTGCGAGCGCGTGCGGCGGCGGACAGGTGGGACATGAGCCTCGTTCCTCATCGGATTCTGATCAAGGCGTAAGAGTAACGCACCCGTGCCGCGGCAGGCGAGCCGACACTTCACGCGTGAAAACGTTCGCAGCCCGCTCGCGAGCGGCCCGCGGCCGGTTGCCGGCGCGGCGAAACGCGCAAAACCGGCGCCGTGGCGCGTGTTAACATCGGAGCCGTTTTCGTCCTCCACCAGAAGCGGGTAATCACATGCAGATCGGTCAGCGGCTCGGTACGCCGCTCTCACCCTCGGCCACGCGCGTCATGCTGCTTGGCGCCGGCGAACTCGGCAAGGAAGTCATCATCGCGTTGCAGCGGCTCGGCGTCGAAGTCGTCGCGGTCGACCGCTATCCCGATGCACCGGGCCACCAGGTCGCGCATCGCGCGCACGTGATCGACATGACGGACGCCGCCGCGCTGCGCGCGCTCGTCGAAGCCGAACGCCCGCACCTGATCGTGCCCGAGATCGAGGCGATCGCGACCGACGCGCTCGCGGCGATCGAGGCGGCCGGCCTCGCCGAGGTGATCCCGACCGCGCGCGCGACGCAGCTCACGATGAATCGCGAAGGAATCCGCCGGCTCGCGGCCGAGGAGCTCGGCCTGCCGACCTCGCCGTATGCGTTCGCGGATTCGTTCGAGGCGTTCAGCGCGGCGATCGCGAAGATCGGCATGCCGTGCGTCGTCAAGCCCGTGATGTCGTCGTCGGGCAAGGGGCAGTCGGTCGTGAAGACCGAGGCTGACGTGAAGCCGGCGTGGGACTACGCGATGGCGGGCGGGCGTGTGAACCACGGCCGCGTGATCGTCGAGGGCTTCGTCGATTTCGACTACGAGATCACGCAGCTCACCGTGCGCGCGATCGACCCGGCGACGAACGCCACCCGCACCTATTTCTGCGAGCCGGTCGGCCACGTGCAGGTCGCGGGCGACTACGTCGAATCGTGGCAGCCGCAGCCGATGAGCGCGGTGGCGCTCGAGAAGTCGCGCGAGATCGCGCACAAGGTCACCGAGGCGCTCGGCGGGCGCGGGATGTTCGGCGTCGAGCTGTTCGTGCGCGGCGACGACGTGTGGTTCTCCGAGGTGAGCCCGCGGCCGCATGATACGGGCCTCGTCACGCTCGCGTCGCAGCGCCAGTCGGAATTCGAGCTGCACGCGCGTGCCATTCTCGGGCTGCCGGTCGATCCGGCGCTCGGTACGCCGGCCGCGTCGGCCGTGATCTACGGCGGGCTCGACGAGCGGGGGATCGCGTTCGAGGGCGTGCGCGACGCGCTCGCGGTGCCGGGCACCGACCTGCGCCTGTTCGGCAAGCCGGAAAGTTTCGCGAAGCGGCGCATGGGCGTCGCGCTGGCGACCGGCGCGACCGTCGACGAAGCCCGCGAACGCGCGAAGCGTGCCGCCGCGGCCGTCCGGCCGGTGTCGGCCCGCTGACGTAACCAGGAGAGGACGATGACGCCGAACTGGCTGCGTATCGGTAAGCTGGCCGCCGCGCTGGCGCTTGCAGTGAGCCTCGCGGGTTGCGGGCTCGCGGCCGCACCGTGCCGGGTGGCCTCGGCCGGGCTCAAGATCGTGCCGCTCGTCGGCCATGTCGCGGCCGCACCGACCGACGCGTGTGCCGACGTCATCGATCCCTGATCGCGACCCGACCCGATCGGCAACAACAATCACGCGCCCCGCGGGGCGCGTTTCCACCCGTCTCGTGAGAGGACCTGCATGATTCGCCAAACCCTCGCCGCGCTCGCGCTCGCCGGCACGGCCGTTTCCGTCGCGCATGCCGCGCAGCTGACCGTCGAGGAGATCGACGCCGATTCGCGCCAGTCCACCGTCTACCAGTGCGCGAACCAGAAACAGCCGGTGCGCGTGTCGTACTGGCTCGCGGGCAACGGCCAGAGCTTCGCGCTCGTGCCGGTCAACGGGAAGCAGATGCTGTTCGTCGACACCGTGTCGGCGTCGGGCGCGCGCTACCAGGCCGGCCGCTACACGTGGTGGACGAAGGGCAAGGAAGCGACGCTGCGCGACGAGATCGCCGACCAGAGCTCGCCGCCGCTGCTGGGCGACTGCGTGCAGGTCGAGAAGAAAAAGAAGAAGGGCTGAGCGCCGGGCGGGAACGTGGATCATGCCGCCGGTGGCGGCCAGCGGCCGGCTTCCGGGCCAGACAGCTCGGCATGCCGGCTGGCAGCGGGAGATTGGGCAAGACGATACGCGATCGGGCCCCTTAAATCGTCCACTGGCCGATTCGGATAGCCCGATCGGGGCGTTCCTCCGGCCGCGCGGGCCTGCCCGGGCCCGCCGCGCGACCCGCCGTTGTGGCCGTTCGCCGCGTTGTCACGGACAGATGGCCGCGCAGTGCTACAATACGCCCCTTTCCGCCGGCATTCGCGCCGAACGGAGTCCGCACGGCCTGGCGTCCAGCGTTCACATTGAACCGGTCCCAAGCGCCAGAGCGGCGCCGCGCGGCGCGCCGCGGCTCCGTCTATTTCCGAATTGTGATGAGCGCAGGCCCGGCTGGCCTGACGCACGATGTCCCCGCCGCGCCTTTTGAGCGAAACGCCACCATGTCCGATTCTGTCGCCAAGCCCGTCGACGCAACCTTCGATCAATTCGGCCTTGCCGCCGATATCCTGAAAGCCATTGCGGAGCAGGGCTATACGACGCCGACGCCGATCCAGGCGCAGGCCATTCCGGTCGTGCTCGCCGGCCGCGACGTCATGGGCGCCGCGCAAACGGGCACCGGCAAGACCGCGAGCTTCTCGCTGCCGATCATCCAGCGCCTGCTGCCGCAGGCCAACACGAGCGCGTCTCCTGCGCGCCACCCGGTGCGCGCGCTGATCCTCACGCCGACCCGCGAACTCGCCGACCAGGTCGCCGCGAACGTGCACGCGTATGCGAAGCACACGCCGCTGCGCAGCGCGGTGGTGTTCGGCGGCGTCGACATGAATCCGCAATCGGCCGAACTGCGCCGTGGCGTCGAGATCCTGATCGCGACGCCGGGCCGCCTGCTCGACCACGTGCAGCAGAAGACGGCGAATCTCGGCCAGGTGCAGATCCTCGTGCTCGACGAAGCCGACCGGATGCTCGACATGGGCTTCCTGCCGGATCTGCAGCGCATCCTGAACCTGCTGCCGAAGGAGCGCCAGACGCTGCTGTTCTCGGCCACCTTCTCGGGCGAAATCAAGAAGCTCGCGTCGACCTACCTGCGCAACCCGCAGACGATCGAAGTCGCGCGCAGCAACTCGACGAACGCGAACGTCACGCAGATCGTCTACGACGTCGCCGAAGGCGACAAGCAGGCGGCCGTCGTGCAACTGCTGCGCGATCGCGGCCTCAAGCAGGTGATCGTGTTCTGCAACAGCAAGATCGGCGCAAGCCGGCTTGCGCGCAATCTCGAGCGCGACGGCGTGGTCGCGTCGGCGATTCACGGCGACAAGACGCAGATCGAGCGGATGCAGGCACTCGACGCGTTCAAGCGCGGCGAGATCGAGGCGCTGGTCGCGACCGACGTGGCCGCGCGCGGCCTCGACATCGCCGAACTGCCGGCCGTGATCAACTTCGACCTGCCGTTCAGCGCGGAAGACTACGTGCACCGGATCGGCCGTACCGGCCGTGCGGGTGCGACGGGCGATGCGCTGTCGCTGTGCAGCCCGAACGAGCGCAAGCAGCTCGCCGATATCGAGAAGCTGATCAAGCGCCCGCTCGAAGTGCAGACGCTCGCGCTGGACAAGCCGGCGCGCCATCGTCACGACGAGCGCGGCAGTGAGCGCGGCGGCGATCGCAACAGCGAGCGCGGTGGCGAACGGGGCGGTGAGCGAGGCGGCCGTCGCGATCGCGACGAGCATCGCGGCGCAGCGGGGCGCCGGCCGGCCGGCGCCGAGCGCGGTCATCACCGTCGCCACGAAGCGCCGGTCGACGATTTCTTCCTGAAGCCGTACGAGCCGTCGGCGCCGGCGAAGCAGCGCGACGACGCGCAGCCTGCGCAGCAGCCCGAGAAGAAGGGGCCGAAGCGTCAGGTCGCCGCACTGCTCGGCGGGTTCGGGATGCCGCGCAAGCCGTCGGCATAAGCCGCGCGGACGTGACGGCGCAGCGCGCGAGCGCTGCAGGAGAAGCGGGTGCATGCGATGAGCATGTGCCCGTTTTTCATTGGGGCTGCGGTTCGAGGGGGAAGCCGGAACGCGGCATCGGCGGCGGTGATGCAGTCGGCATCCGCCTCAATCCCGGTCGCCGCGAAATCGGCGCACTGCGTGCGTCAGCCGGCCCGCGGCCCGAAGCGCATCGCCCATGCGGCCGTGGCGGCGGCGTAGAACGCGTCGAGCGTGGTGCCTGCGAGCGTGCCGTCGGCGGCAAGACCCAGGTGCGCGGCCGCGGCGTGCAGCGCCGGCAGCGGATCGCTGCGTTCGAGCGCGGTCGCGCCCGTCTGCTTGCTGAGCTTCTCGCCGTTGGCATCGACGACGACGGGCACGTGCAGGTATTGCGGCGTCGGCACGCCGAGGCAGTGCTGCAGGTGAATCTGGCGTGCGGTCGAGTCGAGCAGGTCGGCGCCGCGCACGACGTGCGTGATGTGCGCGTCGGCATCGTCGACGACGACCGCGAGCTGGTAAGCCCATTGGCCGTCCGCGCGCTTCAGCACGAAATCGCCGACTTCGGTCGCGAGGTTCTGCGATTGCGTGTGCTGCCAGCGATCGTCGAACGTGACGATCGCGTCGTCGCCGTCCGGCACGCGCAGCCGCCAGGCGCGCGCGGGCTTGCCGTGCAGCCCGGTGCGGCAGGTGCCCGGGTAGGCGAGCGTCGTGTGGCGCTCGTGCGCGGCGCGCAGCGAATCGGCGATTTCCTTGCGCGTGCAGCCGCACGGATAGACGAGCCCGGCCGCGACGAGCCGCTCGAGCGCAGCCGTATACGCGGCATCGCGCGTGCTTTGCCAGACGGGCGGCTCGTCGGGCGTCATGCCGAAATGCGCGAGCGTCGCGAGGATGTCTTCGGCGGCGCCGGGCACCGTGCGCGGGCCGTCGAGATCCTCGATGCGCACGAGCCATGCGCCGCCGTGCGCGCGCGCGTCGAGCCAGCTCGCGAGGGCGCCGACCAGCGAGCCGAAATGCAGCGGGCCGGTGGGCGACGGCGCGAAGCGGCCGCGATAGCCGGTCATCGGGGTGCGGGGCAGTGCGCGCTTACGCGGCGCTGGCCGCCGCCGGTGCGCAGGCCGGGCACGACTTGCCGGGCACGTAGCTCGGCGACTGTTGCGCTTCCGGCGTGACGACCGCGCGGCACGCGAAGCACGTGACGTTCTCGGTGGGCTGGAGCTGCGGGTTCAGCGCGGTGCGGTAATCGAACACGAAGCAGTCGCCGTGATAGTGCGCGCCGCCGACTTCCTCGAAGTACTTCAGGATCCCGCCTTCGAGCTGGTACACGTTCTCGATGCCGATTTCCTTCATGTGGATCGCGGCCTTCTCGCAGCGGATGCCGCCCGTGCAGAACGACACGACCGTCTTGCCTTCGAGGTCGGCGCGGTTCGCGTCGATCACTTCCGGGAATTCGCTGAACTTGTCGATCCGATAGTCGAGCGCGTCGTCGAACGTGCCGACGTCGACTTCGAAGGCGTTGCGCGTGTCGAGCATCACGACCGGGCGGCCGGTGTCGTCGTGGCCGCGGTCGAGCCAGGTCTTCAGCGTGCGCGCGTCGACGAACGGCGCGCGGCCGAGTTCCGGCTTGATCGCCGGCTTCTTCATCGTGATGATTTCGCGCTTCAGGCGCACGAGCATGCGGCGGAACGGCTGCGAGTCGGACAGGCTTTCCTTGAACTGCAGCGTCGCGAACTTGCCTTCGAACAGCGGATCGTGGCGGATGTAAGCAATGAACGCGTCGGCGGCTTCGCGCGTGCCGGCGATGAACAGGTTGATGCCTTCCGGCGCGAGCAGGATCGTGCCGCGCAGGCCGAGTTCGTTGCAGCGGGCGGTGACGAGCGGGCGCCATTGCTCGATCGTGTCGAGCGACACGAAGTGGTAGGCGGCGAGGTTGACGATGGTCATGATGGTCCGACGGGAAAACGGCCGCACGGCGGCCCGCAAAAAAGGGTGCGAAGCCGGGGCGTTGATTCGAAAAACCGTATTATCCCGCAAACCGCGCCCCGGCCGGCACCCTGCCGTTTGGCCAGCCATGCGACGGGCGGTCGCGCACATCGGCCGAACGGCCAGCGCGGGGATTTTTTGGGCAGCCTGCGTGGCGAGGCGGCTACAATAGCGCCCATGTCAGATCCCCGCTTCGTCCATCTTCGCGTTCACTCCGAATTCTCGATTGCCGACGGCATCGTGCGCATTGACGACATCGTCAAGGCGGCGGCCGCAGACGGCCAGGGCGCGCTCGCGCTCACCGATCTCGGCAACGCATTCGGCCTCGTCCGTTTCTACCAGGAAGCCCGCGGCAAGGGCATCAAGCCGATCGCCGGCTGCGACGTCTGGATCGCCAATCCGGACGACCGCGACAAGCCGTCGCGGCTGCTGCTGCTCGTCAAGGACAAGGTCGGCTACCTGAATCTGTGCGAGCTGCTGTCGAAGGCGTGGCTCACGAACCAGTATCGCGGCCGTGCAGAGCTTGACGCGAGCTGGCTCGACGGCGAGCTGTCGCAAGGGCTGCTCGCGCTGTCGGGCGCGCAACAGGGCGATATCGGGCTCGCGCTTGCCGCGGGCAACGAAGACGCCGCGCGCCGTCACGCCGAGCGCTGGGCGAAGGTGTTCCCGGGCGGCTTCTACATCGAGCTGCAACGTTACGGCCAGCCGGGCGCCGAGGCCTACATCCAGCAGGCCGCGACGCTCGCCGCGGCGCTGAAGCTGCCGGTCGTCGCGACGCACCCGACGCAGTTCATGACCGACGACGATTTCACCGCGCACGAGGCGCGCGTGTGTATCTCGGAAGGCGACATCCTCGCGAACCCGCGGCGCCAGAAGCGTTTCACGACCGACCAGTATTTCCGTACGCAGGACGACATGGTCGCGCTGTTCGCCGACCTGCCGTCGGCGATCGCGAACACGGTCGAAATCGCGAAGCGCTGCAACCTGAAGCTCGAGCTCGGCAAGCCGAAGCTGCCGCTGTTCCCGACGCCGGACGGCATGTCGCTCGACGACTACCTGGTCCAGCTGTCGAAGGAAGGGCTCGAGACCCGTCTCGCGCAGCTGTATCCGGTCGAAGCCGAGCGCGACGCGCAGCGCGACACGTATTACAAGCGGCTCGAATTCGAGTGCGGGACCATCACGAAGATGGGCTTTCCGGGCTACTTCCTGATCGTCGCGGACTTCATCAACTGGGCGAAGAACAACGGCGTGCCGGTCGGCCCGGGCCGCGGCTCGGGCGCCGGTTCGCTGGTCGCGTACGCGCTCGGTATTACCGACCTCGACCCGCTGCGCTACAACCTGCTGTTCGAGCGTTTCCTGAACCCGGAACGCGTGTCGATGCCCGACTTCGACATCGACTTCTGCCAGCACGGCCGCGACCGCGTGATCCAGTACGTGAAGGAGAAGTACGGCGCGGACGCCGTGTCGCAGATCGCCACGTTCGGGACGATGGCCGCGAAGGCGGCCGTGCGCGACATCGGCCGCGTGCTCGACCTCGGCTACATGTTCACCGATGGCATCGCGAAGCTGATCCCGTTCAAGCCGGGCAAGCACGTGACGATCGCCGACGCGATGAAGGAAGAGCCGCAGCTGCAGGAGCGCTACGACCACGAGGACGAAGTGCACCAGCTGCTCGATCTCGCGCAGCGCGTCGAGGGCCTCACGCGTAACGTCGGGATGCACGCGGGCGGCGTGCTGATCGCGCCCGGCAAGCTGACCGATTTCTGCCCGCTGTACACGCAGGGCGACGACGGCGGCGTGGTCAGCCAGTACGACAAGGACGACGTCGAAGCCGTCGGCCTCGTGAAGTTCGACTTTCTGGGTCTCACGACGCTGACGATCCTCGACTGGGCCGAGCGCTATATCCGTCGCCTCGATCCGTCGAAGGCCGACTGGTCGCTCGCGCAGGTGCCGCTCGACGATCCCGCGTCGTTCCAGATCCTGAAGAAGGCCAACACGGTCGCGGTGTTCCAGCTGGAAAGCCGCGGGATGCAGGGCATGCTGAAGGATGCGCAGCCCGACCGCTTCGAGGACATCATCGCGCTCGTGTCGTTGTACCGTCCGGGCCCGATGGACCTGATCCCGAGCTTCTGCGCACGGAAGCACGGCCGCGAGAAGGTCGAGTATCCGGATCCGCGCGTCGAACCCGTCCTGAAAGAGACCTACGGCATCATGGTCTATCAGGAGCAGGTGATGCAGATGGCGCAGATCATCGGCGGCTACTCGCTCGGCGGCGCAGACTTGCTGCGTCGCGCGATGGGCAAGAAGAAGCCCGAGGAGATGGCCAAGCACCGCGAGATCTTCGCCGAGGGTGCGGCGAAGAACGGCCTCACGCGCGAGAAGTCCGACGAGATCTTCGACTTGATGGAGAAGTTCGCGGGCTACGGCTTCAACAAGTCGCACGCGGCGGCCTACGCGCTGCTCGCGTATTACACCGCGTGGCTGAAGGCGCACCATCCGGCCGAATTCATGGCGGCCAACATGACGCTCGCGATGGACGACACCGACAAGGTGAAGATCCTGTTCGACGACTGCGTCGTGAACAACCTCGTCGTGCTGCCGCCGGACATCAACGCTTCGCATTACCGGTTCGAGCCGGTCGCCGAAGCCGACGGCAAGCGCTCGCGCACGATCCGCTACGGCCTCGGCGCGGTGAAGGGCAGCGGCCAGAACGCGATCGAGGAAATCCTGCGCGCCCGCGAGGAAAAACCGTTCACCGATCTGTTCGACTTCTGCGAGCGGATCGACCGGCGCATCGTCAACCGCCGCACGGTCGAGGCGCTGATCCGCGCCGGCGCGTTCGATTCGCTGAACACGAACCGTGCGCAGCTGATCGCGTCGGTGCCGCTGGCGATGGAAGCGGCCGACCAGGCCGAGGCGAACGCGATGCAGGCCGGCCTGTTCGACATGGGCGCCGAGTCGCCGCACGCGCATGCGCTCGTCGACGAGCCCGCGTGGGACGACAAGCGCCGCCTGCAGGAAGAAAAGGGTGCGCTCGGCTTCTACCTGTCCGGCCACCTGTTCGACGCGTATCGCGACGAGGTGCGCCGCTTCGTGCGGCAGAAGGTCGGCGACCTGAAGGAAGGGCGCGACAAGCTCGTGGCCGGCATCATCGCGTCGCTGCGCACGCAGATGACCCAGCGCGGCAAGATGCTGATCGCGCTACTCGACGATGGCTCGGGCCAGTGCGAGATCACGATCTTCAACGAGCAGTTCGAGGCGAACAAGGCGCTGTTCAAGGAAGACGAACTGCTGATCGTGCAGGGGCAGGCGCGCAACGATGCGTTCACGGGCGGTATCCGCTTCACGGCCGATACCGTGATGGATCTCGAGCGCGCGCGCAGCCGCTATGCGCAGGCTGTCCGGCTGACGATGAACGGCAACGCCGACGCGGCCGTATTGCGCCGCGTGCTCGAGCCGCACGTGTCGAAGGACGATCCGGCGGCGAACGTGGTTGAAGCACCGGCGCCGCGCGGCGGCGGGCGCGATGGCGGTCGTCGCCCGCAGGCGCCGCTGCCGAACGGGCTCGCGGTGCAGGTCCACTACAGCAACGCGCGGGCACAGGGTGAGATGCGCCTCGGCGACGCATGGCGCGTGAAGCCGAGCGACGTGCTGCTCGCGGAGCTGCGTGCGACGTTCGACGGCAGCGTCGTCGAAATCACGTACTGATCGCGGCTTCGCCGGACGGCTGTCACGCCATGCGGCCCGTCGCATCGCCATCGAGCGGTGCGGCGGGCCGTTTTTGCATGTTCACGCAAACGGGTATTGGGCTGGCCATCCGGACGCTATACAATCCGGCGCTAGCCGCACGAACGCGGCGCTGACCGCCGCTTGCCCGGCGGATTGCGCCGGCATCGCGCACATAAACGGGGGCGGATCCGTGCGGCAAGCGGCGACATGCGACCAGGCCGCCGCAGAACCGGATGCCGTGATATGGCCCGTCGCGACGACAAAAAACGGACAGTCTCCACATGACCATGGCCAATGTGAACCCGACGCAGCGAATCCTCGTGATCCGGATCGATTTTCTGGGCGACATGCTGTGCACAACGGCGTTTCTCCGTGCGCTGAAGGAGCGCTGGCCGGGCGCGGAACTCCATGTGGTCGCGAACCGCTACAACGCGGCCGCGCTGGCCGGAAACCCGGACGTCGACGCGATCCACACCTACGTCTATAGCCGTCAATGCGAGCGCAACGACCGTCCTGGGCGGATGCGCGCGTTCTTCGACCGGCTGCGGCTGGTGCGTCGCCTGCGTCGCTTGCGGTTCGACCTCGTGGTCGTGCCGAACGGCGGCATGCATCGCAGCAGCATGCAGTTCGCGCGCCAGATCGGCGCGAAGGATTGCCGCTGGCACGATGCCGGGACCGAGTTCGACGATCGCAAGCCCGAGCACGTCGCCGAGCGGCCGATGTGCCACGAGGCGTTGTCGGGTTTCCGGCTCGTACCCGAACTCGGCCGCGCCGATGTCGACCGCCTCGCGTTGTCGGTTCATCCCGACCGCGCGCTGCAGGATGCGTGGCACCGGCTGCTCGGCGCGCGCACGAAGCCGCGCGTCGGGCTGTTCGTCACGAACAAGGCGCTCGAGCGCCGCTGGCCGGCCGATCGTTGGCGCGACCTCGCCGAGCGGCTCGCGCCGCATGCCGACGTGATCGTGTTCCGCGACCCGGCCGTGGGCCATGCTCCCGAGGACGACTCATGGCGCGACGTGTGTGCGCGCCATGTTGCGCCGTCGTCGGTCGCCGATCTGGTGGCCGCGGCAAGCCTGCTCGATGTGATCGTCTCGGCCGACAGTGCCCCCGTGCATCTCGGGTCGGCGCTCGGCGTGCCCGTCGCCGCGCTGTTCCAGGACCGTCCCGAGAAATATCTGCGCTGGCATCCGCTCGGTGTGCCGCACGTGATCCTGCGCGCCGGCGCGACCGTCGACGCGATCGGCGTCGACGCGGTCGAGCGCGCGGTGAATCACCTGTTGCCGCAGGCCGCCCGTCGCGACGAACCGTCGGCAGACACCGTACACGCGGAGCCGGCGGCTGCGGCTGCGACGCCGGTGGTCATGGCCGTCGCTTCGTAGCGCCACGGGCCTCGCGGGCACCGCGTACCCCACCGGCGCGAGGTGCGCATGCCGCGCCGCACCTCGCGAGCGGGGCCGCATCAGGCTAGCCGCACGGCCGATTCGCGATGTCGCGCCGGCTGCTGCAAAATCCTGTACATTGCCAGCCTTGTTCAGCCAGCCAGACACCCCCGCCGTGGCCCTGTTTTCTTCTGCCCGCCCGCCCAGAACCATCCTCGTGGCAGCCCCCCGCCGTATCGGCGATGTGCTGCTGACGACGCCGCTCGTCCGTTCGCTGAAAGCGCGCTGGCCGGAAGCACAGATCGACATGCTGGTGTTTCGCGGCACCGAAGGCGTGCTCGAGCACAATCCGGACGTGCGGCGTGTGATCGTCGTCGCGCAACGCGCGGGCTTCCGCGAGCGGCTGCGCGACGCGCTGTCGATGTGGCGTCGCTACGATCTCGCGTGCGCGGCGCTCAGCTCCGACCGGCCGCGCTTCTACAGCTGGTTCGCGGGCCGCAAGCGGGTCGGCCTCGTCGATCCGGACCGCGTGACGTGGCTCACGCGGATGATGTTGAACGGGATCGCGATCAATCACCACGAATCCGCGCATACGGTCGTCAGCACGCTGGCGCTTGCCCCCGTGATCGGCATCGAGCCGGTGTCCGAGGTCATTGCACCCGGTATCGGCGACGATCCGGCGCGGCGCGCGCACTTCGACGCGTGGCTGGCCGAATCGCCGGCGATCCGTGCCGGCAAACCGCTGGTCGTCCTGCATCCGTATCCGATGTTCCGTTACAAACAATGGCGGCTCGACGGCTGGGTCGAGATGATCGGCTGGCTGCGCGAGCACGGCTTCGCGGTCGCGCTGTCGGGCGGCCCGGCAGACAGCGAGCGCGAGTACGCGGAGCAGGTCGCGGCCGAAGCGGGCGGCGATGTACTGAACCTGGTCGGTCGCCTGACGTTCGGTGAAAGCGCCGAACTCGTGCGGCGCGCACGGCTTTTCATCGGGCCCGACACCGGCGCGACGCACGTTGCGGCCGCGACCGGCACCGACACGATCGCGCTGTTCGGCCCGTCCGACCCCGTGCGCTGGGGGCCGTGGCCGCAGCACTGGCCGGCGACCGAGAATCCGTGGCCGCTGCGCGGCTCGGGGCGGCACGGGAACGTGTGGCTGCTGCAGGGGGAGGGTGATTGCGTGCCGTGCCGGCACGAAGGCTGCGAGCGCAAGGTCGACAGCCGCAGCGACTGCCTCGTCAATCTCGGTGCGCTGCGCGTGAAAGCCGCGGCGGCCGAGATGCTTGGACTGAATCCGCCTGGCCCGGCCGAAGCCGTCGTCGATACGTCGCGACTGCACCGCACCGGGTCCGACTGACGCGCGGGCAACGCGCGTTTCCGGCCGGTTGCCGGCGGCTTGTTTGGCGACGAGCCGGCCGCCCGGCCCGTTTCCGTCGAAGATCGATCGCGAACGCCGCGGTGCCCGAAGCGACCGCCGGCGGAGCGCAGGCCGCTGCGCGTTACGCGCTGCGCCGGATCGCCGACGTTTCGCGCGGCAGCGCCTCGGCGCGCTCGCCGCAGCCGAGCAGGATGCCGGCCAGCAGCACGATCAGGTGCCCTTCGGCGAAATCGAGCAGCAGCGAATTGGCGAGACTGCCGACCGCGAAGATCGCGAGGGCAATGTCCCACAGACAGTTGAAGGTTGGGACGGCGGGTGCGGCATAGATTATGCGACC
>UFQX01001035.1:0-11102 GCA_900497675.1 Arapaima gigas
ATTTATGCAGAAATATAGAAAGTTCTGAAGGGTTCACAAACTTTCAAGCACCACTGTATGTGAGTATGAATTTTTACTTTTTCTCTTCTATAATTTCATATTTTGATGTTACAAAAAATAAAATATTAAAATAGAAATGTTTCTTCTCATTCATTAATACAGTTGAAGGCATTTAACTTCAGAAAAACCTAACATTGCCACTAACAAAAGTATCTGCTGTGCTGAGTTCACTCTGAGTTTCACGCTGAAGGTAAACTACAGCTACTGCAGCTCAGGGTGCCGGTGCCTGTATCTGTCTGGGTTTTTACACGCTTATAAGCTGTTAATTTGAACCACACAAATGTGGTCCTATGTTGTCAAGTTACGCTGTGAACATCTCAGGTTATACCACAGATCTGCAATGGGATTCAAGGCTGGACTTTGGTGGGACCATCTCCATAACGTTCCTATATCTCTTTCATCACTGCAAAAGGGCCTTCATAGGAAGTCAGAGCAAATCTTTGGATGCATCCATACCAAAGGTTGCAGACTTATTTCCTTACATATCAGTAAAAATATGGTCCCATTTGAAATTTGAAATCTTACAACATAGCAAACTGAGAAATAAACAGAGGGTGGGGGGGGGGGGGGCTGAATACTTTCTGAAGCCAGTGTGATTCAGAATATGCGTAATTGTACATTCTGGCAGAAATGCACAGAAATATATGCATATTTATGGACATATGATGTACATTTGCTTTTCTCAAATTCAAACACTATGCTGATCACTTTTTTGAAAATTTTTATGAACACTCACTATCTCAGTATGAATACGTATGTATGCAGAGGAACAAGGTGGTTTAGGCTCCACGACTTTAGGGCCTTTTCCTGGACCAGGAACGTTAGTTGGCACCACTGCAGTCCAGCTGTATTTATCATTAGTGGTTCTGATCGGCTGTCCTGTTGGGCTCCAGGTTTTACAAACAGACTTAAGAAAAATTCAATACGGCAGGACAAGTCAGTGGGAAACCACTAAAGCTCTTTTTCATTAGCAGTCCTACGATTACACAACAAGTCACACAGCACAGTACTGCCAGAGCCCAAAAGTTATATGCTGCCTTCTTAGCAGTGGATTATCATAATGGGTTTGACTTTTGAGATACTGACTGTTAACGTCAGGTCATGGAGAAGAGTAAAACATCCAAAACACAGCTCTTTAACACAAACTCTAGAGCAATGCCAGTATTAATACAAACTATAGTGTTGTTTCACACGTGACGTACACAGAAGACAAAATGAGATGGAAAGCACGGCTCGGTTATTAGCAGCTATCAATCATTTTGAGTGTAAATGTCCTTCAAACGCAATTACTTAGCTGGGTCTTTATACTACTTCAGACTGTGAGCTGAGAAACACACATTCTGTTCTACTGTGGTCATATGGATGTGACTGTTTGGGGGAGGTAGCTTGCTGTCAGGGTGTTTGGCCTTGCTTTTCTTTGTTGCTTCGTGATAAGTATGGTCTAACGGACACCGTTTTCCACGTTTAGCGCAATGATCTACCAGTTGTCAGAAGAGATATTAAACTTGTGCAGGTTAGTCTTGACTTTGTCTTTGTAGTGTTATGCCTATCAAGGGGTTCAATGACCTTCATTTAGCAGGAAGAACATGGTACGAGCAAGCAAACCAGAGTGTGGGATCAGGGCAATGTTTCCTATTGAGCAGAGTTGGTGCTGGATTATAATGGTTGTAAATTGATCCTGAGGACTTTGGACTCTTCAGTGTCATTGAGGTGACTTCAATAGTTAATCCTTGTTACGAGTGAGAGCGTAGCAAGGAGAACTGTTGCTTCATAGACACAGAGGAGCATCATCTCAATGTTTGAAGGACACCTGTGCACGAAATCCAGTGTGGAAAGAACGAAGACCATGTCTGAGTGTCACTGATTACAGGATGGATAGGAACCCATCTCTGCTGCAGGCTTCTTCAGGCTTCTCAGAGTCATGTGACGATACTGTCACTACATGACACTGAAAGCAGGCCATTGTCACGGAAAACACATAACGCTTTCAGATTGAACACAGGATATTGCAGGAGAGAACATGGACCACTATCCGAGAAAAACTATATTGACAGTAAGAGACTGAATGCAAGACCCTATTAGATATTACATAAGAACTGTATCAGACTGAATATGGAATATTGTCAGACAGACATTTTGCAGATAAAACATCAACAATAGGAGAAAGGTTATCAGTTTTTCAGTAAGAGCATGCAAATAATAGGCCTTCTCAGGTCCATCACTACTCACTGATCTAAAGTTTCATATGCAGATTCATTAAGAGCAAAAATCACAAACTTTTAAATCGCAAGCTGGTTAGATTGCGTGGTGAAAAACTGTTCAGAAAGAAACTGGCATCTTGTGTTAAAATAAATAAAAAGTTGATAGAAATGTTAGAATTACATGGTATTTTTATGTGCCTTTCAAACAGATCTCAAAACACATCTCTTTCAGAGCCACTTTCCTCCTAAAGTCTTAACAAGTGCAGAAACTACTTCCTGTCAAGTCGATATGCAGCTGCTCAGTTAATGTAGACCAGCAGAAAAAGTGGACTCAGACAAAAAATCGACTGTGTTTCGACAACTGTTTCTGTGTCTAACGCTGTTTGTTTGCTGGCTTGTAAGGCATTCTGGAAAAATCTTTCTGCTAAACACGAAATTAAATACAAACTTATAGTGCAGAGCCTCACCTACATATTGAAAGGTGCTGCCATTATTAAACTCCAACTGATTGTGATGCAGTAGTAACAGGGGCTTTGGATTTACTTGCAAATAGTGCGAAAAGATTTCTGGTGCCACTTGGGTTTGTAAGGTAAGAGACAGTGCATATATTACCCAAATATTAAGAGTGCTATTTAAGGAAAAAGGCTTTTATTTATATAATGCATATAATCAGTAAAACCACAGATAAAACACGATGCCAGTGAGGAAGATAAAACATTACTGACATAGGGTTTCATATTAACAAATATTTCTCTAGACAAAGAAGGCAAAGTCAGCATGGTGGCCCAGTCCCCAATGACTCGGTGAGCCGACATCCCTTCATCAAAAGCATGTTCATTCTCGCAAACACTAGGCCAAGTTTACAATGTTTGGTTCAGTCAGTTAGGTCTCATGAAACACAAGGAGCAGGAGCTACACTTGAGAAGGAGGATAACTGAACTTGGAGACAGTGGAAGGTCCCTGGTGGTCTCTCTCTCAATCTGCTAGAACCTTAGTTCACGGTCTTCTTGAATGATAGAGATTAGTGAGATTTTTTTACTGATGCAGCAAAGCTGCTATCCTGTTGGCCTACTAACCACCAACAAAGAGCATCCGATCGTACGAACACAAATGTGTCTAAATCTTTATCTCTCAATGCATTTGAAAGGCCAGCTCAGAAGCTCAGGTAGCACTAGGGCCCTTGATGTGGTTTTGCTGACTCTTGGACATCTTTTCTGAGCAGGGGAGCAAGCGTTGATCCGTTTGACCAAGTGCTCTGTGTGGTAAACAGGCTAGACACACAGACCCAACAAACATCTATGCTCCCTAACAAACTCTGTCTACAAGTGTTGGGCCCACCGGTGCTGTCAATAAAGATCTTGCAAAACAAATGGAACAGATTTAAAAAAAAAAAAAAAAAAAAAAAATTAAAGTTTTAAATGTTCAGATGAGATCTCATCTTTGAAGCTGTGTCTCTGCTCTTATTTATAATTACAAAGATTCACTCCTCTGTCTGCAGCACTTTTGTCTAGGAGATGCTGAGGACTTGCAAATACCAGCAGAGTTTTTCATATAGGAAACTGAAATTAAAAGTGTCAAGTTTGTACTGAGACAATGTAAATTAATCAGTACACCCACCCTATGGACTCCACATTACAGCTATACAATGTTTTAAGATTCGAGTGTCTCACTTTCCACTGGGATCAATAAAGCATTTTAAGATTCATCTATTGTGGTGATTCAACGCTAATGTCTGTATAACATCAAACAGGGCTTGTTTCATCAGGCCCCCGATAACATCCACTGAAACTGGAAGTGCAGGAAACGAGCGACTTGTGCACAATACTGTGCCATGTTTGATCAAGTTCAGTCGCGCTGCAGAAATTCAGCCCACTACCTTCAGCCAAGTCCGCGTAGAAGGCGGTATCGTTGTCCATTTATGCAGAGTGGGGACATGAAGGGAAATGGGTCACCTTAGAAAACTCCCTTTTTTGCAACTGACTGACTCCCAATCTCTTTACCATCATCACCCTCCCAAAATATGTTTGTACAGCACAGATAAGACTCCTACTTAAACGGCTTAGTTCTATCTTTTTTAATTCGCTTAGCTGGCACTTCTATCTAAAATTACTTGAATCTCACTTTTTTTTTTTTTTTTTTTTTTAAAACGGTCACCCGTAGGTGCAGCAAGATATTTTACTGAAAGGACTTCAGATAAGAACAACAGGGCCCCTTCCCAGTCATTCTCTGGTCAACAGTCCAGTTCTTTAATTACATCCTTTATTTTCTTAGTTATTACTTACACATTCATTTAAACAATGATTTTCTCCAAAACTATAAAAATTTAGTGATTCACTCATTTAAATAGCAGGGTAATTTTCACTGGAGCAATTCTGGGTAGCTACATTAATAAAAGGTACAACTGCGGCAGTTTGAAACTACAGAACATCCGGAAGGGTGGCCTTGTTGCACCTCTGCCTGGATTGTAGCAGCCTCCCAAAATGCACCGCTCTGCATTTTATAAAAACGCTTCACTCTGTTAATACGGTTCTAGATCAAGGCTTCTGGATTTCCAAACTGAAACCTCATCATATATGTGAGGGTATTGATTTGACCTTAGCCTGACAAAGGGCCTAGACAGCAGAATTAAAGTCGGAAGCCTAATAAATTTATCATATTCTCAGGAAATCAGACAAATGGTTTTGCTCTGACACACTTCATTACTATTACGGAATCTGTCCAATAACAAAATGAGGGAGGAAATGCATCCTTCATGGTCAGGAGTCAGGAACCCTGAGCACCATGACTGGCCTGGCAATCCCTGCAGTGGTTTTCAATCAGTGCTGGCAGCTGAGCAGCCCCTCTCGGCACATCTCTCTGCATCACGGGTCACATGAGTTAAAAGGAGCTGGTAACTACCACAAATGACACAAAACCCCAAAACGGTTTTCTAAGAATCAAGTAAGAAACATTGAGAGAAACAGTTTTCACTACGAATCATAGTTTCATACTCAGAAAGACCTGTTTTTATATGGTGATTTTTCAATTTTTTAACCTACATTTTTCCTCTTGACACGATGCTGCCATCTGTGAGTTTGCTGAGTACAGTGTTCTGGAACTCTTTTAACCTCCCACAGTGGCAGTGCCAGAGGTATTTACAAAGTATTGAGAATAAAATTGAATGGCTTGCTTTATACTGACTGAAAGGACATAGCTACTGGGATGATGTGCTGTATTGCAGCTGCTTTTAGCAAAGTGCAAAAATCACTTATACACGCATTTAGTTTAAAAACATTTAGTTGAGGTTAATGTCCACAAACTGGTATAACTGCACGTTTTTTGGGGCCTAGAACTTTTTTGATGAGGGGAATCTTTCACCCAACTCAAAACCTAAACCAAAAGAATCTGCAGTGCGTATGCAGTCTTACACAGATCTTGTAATAGATTAAATCCCTGACACACTCAGTGTCCTGCTATAATTTTAAAAAAAAACAATTAATTACCAAAAACAAAGGAAGGGTTTTTAAAGAGTCAGCTCAGAGTCAGGGGTTTTACTCAGTTGGGGGGCCAAAAATGGGAAAATTGATTTGTGTTATGCACAAATATTAAGGGACAAGTTAAAGTTGCCTGAGCCACATGGAGGTCCCCTCACCCCCTTCTAATGTCAGTATCATTTGATGCAAAGAACTGGACATCATGTCTGTGGACAGAAGTTACACAGCGGGCTGAGAAGCCGCATAAATACAGTCCGGTCCTTTCTGGGGTGGGACTCAGCCCAGAGTTGGCACATCCAACACGGATAGCCAGGCTCTACATGGCTAGAGCCTATGTAGTCAAGATGCACTATAACTGTCTGTCGTGAAACCAAAAGTACATGTATCTAATAATGTGCACGGTAAATAAAAAATTTTAATGAAAGAGTGTATGTTTCAGTTTTAAAAGTTTGTTGCTAAACAAATGTTGACCTTTGTTCAGCATTCTGTCACCTGCTACGTAACAGATGAAACAGTGCAAAATACCTTAATGGATATGAAATCATAACTAAAAAACATAAATATGACAATTTATTTTATCTAATAGTTATAAAAATTGTTAAAACAATGTATTAATCTTTGCAATAACAAAAATGTATCATTTCATGCAATATTGCACAATGCACACGTCTCAATCCTGCAAATAAAATGTAATTAAAGTTTTCCTGAAAATGTAGAAATAATTTCTGTGAATCATTTCAATTTATTAATAAATAAACAAGCAAACATGTGGTTAAAAGTGAAGGAAACATATGCATATGGAACTGAATAGAGAATGAAAGGCTTTGCAGCCATGGTACTAACGTGCAACCATAATGAATTCAGCACTGCAGCAGTATCACAACCAAAGTCCTGAAATCGTCAAATAAACCTTTCTGACTGGTGAAAACCAGCTTGAAGTCACAAAATTGTGTAGGGTGCGTATAAACAAAGATATCCAAAGTGAGGAGCATGTGGGCCTCTGACAGCTCAGCTTCAACAGTCCAGTAGCAGGTGACCTTGTGCAAAATGAGAGAAACAGAAAATCTGCTTTCTGTTTGTTTATTTTCCCCTCCAGAGGCAAACATCCCAGTGGTGTTGATGTGTTTCAGCCCTCAGTGTTTTCTCCCCTTCTCGACCGCAGGCTACACCCAGCCTCAGCTGCCTGGACAGCACACACACCAGGAAAGCCACAGCGTGTATAAGTGACTGACAGGTGCAGTGCAGAAATCTGTCACCACCACACTTATAGCTGGAAGCTCATCTAGACAAACTCGCTTCATTCGCATCACATACCACTGGAGCATTATATCTCTGTCAAGAATCTCTAACAGTTCACCGTGCAACATGCAGGTACTGAACTTGAGAAATTTTGCTGAGAAATTTAGAATAAGAACCAAACCCTCTAAATATGAGAAGAGAACAATAAATGTGCCGCCATTAAAAAGTATTCAAAAGGCATTTGGTTAGTGTTACTAACTTGCACTTGAAGGACCCACCTTCAAATCCCATCTCCTGCAGTATTAAGATGCATGCCCTGAATTACTACACTAAAAATTTAGCAGTGGCATAAATGATAAACGACAATAAGTAGCTATCAAAAAAAGTGCTGCTTAAATAAATACATGTGCAATGTTTTATCAGAAATAAAGAGCATAAGAGTTTTCAGAATTCTACAAAAGTCTTCCCACAAACTGTCGAGTACAGCAGTGGTGTACTAATGGGGAGGTCTGCCCTGGGTGCAAAGAAGAAAGGAGGTGCCAGAGCTGCAAAGAAATGATGACCCACAAGCCCCCTGTAACTAAGGTGGGTGAGTCAGAGCACTGTGCTGGTGTTGGTGGTTTACCCCACAGTGTATTGGAGGGGATATTAAAAAAGTTCTGCTTTGGGTGTTAAACATTTTTGGTACACCTCTGCACACCAAGAGACAACAGAGTAACCTCGTGTGTGTGTGCGTGTGTGTGTGCGCAAGTGAGAGAGCGAGAGAATGAAAGTGAGTGAACATGATAGCTAATCTGCATCACTAACACCACTATTCTAATTCCCTGGTTAAGACTGTATCTTGTTGCAGTGTCAGTGTTGAAGAACTGAGCAAAGCAAAAAATGTAAAATATAAATAAATAAGGTCCAACCTTAGTGTAACTCCATGTGAAAACGGGAAGCGCCTGCTTCTGCTTGGTCATTTCTGAAACACTATGGAAGATGAAAATCCTCAAACAAGCCACGGCTGTGCATTTATTTAGAGCCAAACTGCTGTATAGCCGTATATCTCCATCGTTTGAATGTAAAAATGTGAATTTAGTCTCACTAGGAGGAAAAGCACATCTTTCTCCTGCTGTCACCAGTTAACGAGATGAAGGCCAGTTCCCAACATTAGGAAGAGCATTTATTAAAATATCAACTCGCCAATGAGTCACCATATTGCTTGGTACTACTGTCCTACATTTTTCCTTAAACTTGAAAATAGTGGAATTTTATTATCAAAACCGAATCTAAAGGTGTGTAAATATATTTATTGCAATTTATCTGTATTTAAGCAACTTGAAAAACATTCATGTATAAAGTCTTGAACTAAAGAGTAAACTTAAGAAATATACAGGCAAAATAAAATATTTTCACTAAATGCTTCTATAAAACAGAATTTTGCTCAATTTCTTTGATAATTTGTTTTTTTCTTTTATTCATTCTTTCAACCAAATAAAACAATGTTACATAAATTACATTAGTACATGCACAAAGACACAACAATTTGATTCAAAATGAATTAAACAAAAAATTATGTCTCACATGAACATGCAGTCTAACCACCAAAATCTGGAAAAATATTAAGGGTAACTATAAAATTTTTTGTTTCTTACATGTTTATGTTCTATATTTAGATAGAGTAATAAATTTATTAGCTTGCATTTTTTAATCATCCTGTATGTACCTTCTCTCTCTCTCTCTCTCTCTCTCACACACACACACACACACACACACACACACACACACACACACACACACACACAGTGCACCAGTGTATCAATAAACTGATTTATAAAAAATGTTTTTACTTCGACACTAAAGTATATTTCTGTTGATCAGCATGACAGAAAGCAAAAAAAAAAAAAAAACCTTTGTGATTCAATGTTGTGAAACAACAAAACATGAAAAAGCCAAAGTTGGGGTGGGTGAATACTTCTACAGTTGCTGTATATGCAGCGAGAAGCACATTTATTGAAAAAGACTTAGGCATCCATTTGAGTATCTGAAAGCATCCACAGCTACACGGATTAATACAGACGTGAGCCGTGTCCACACACAGCAAGTAGGTCAGCATCAACTTCCTGTGTTCCGTTGCAACAGACACACACCTGGCCTGTGAAGTGTGTACGGCACAGGGGAAAGGGGGGCTCTCCAACTCGTTTCAACTACAAAAACACTAATTTAAAACACACAAACACACGGACACAGACAGACACAACAAAAGGGGATCCGATGGTGCGCAGTGTGAACAAAGTGTGTCGTGCTGTGCTGGCCGGGCCGTGAGAACACACCAGTTCCTTCGCCCGTCAAGCCCAAACATATCCAGAGCCTCCCGCTGCCAAACATTCCTCCCTGACACGGTTGCTTGAAGAAACAACAAAAAAAAAAAAAAAAAGGAGCTCATTTATTTTCCTAATACTTGTTTAAAGCCCATCGACACGACAGCAGGAGTATTTTAATTAAAGAAAGCTTCACATCACTTAAGAGATAAATTAAAGATAATTAAACACGTTTTGCAACCGTGAAGAAATATTCAAATATAAATGGACGCCTTTCCTGGATTCACCCTTCAGATTCCTAATTACAGGGAGACATCAACATAATTCATAATTCATAATGGATGTCGGAACCACATGAAAAGCGAGTCACCTGCCATGATCTCAGCATTTCGTCAGCACAGCTGGATTTCATAACTTTTAATCTACAGTTTGGAATCTCACATACAGTTTAGTGCTGAAGGCTGGTTATTCTGGGATATGGTACCCAAGCAAATGTACAGAGCATCAAACTCTCACACTGCTGTGCCAAAGACTATATTTAAATCACATAATTCTGGTTCTTCCAAAAGTGACTGCTTTTTATATGAAATCCAGTCCCCTGAAGTTAACCACTAAATATCTAGAAGAAAATAAAATGCAAATAAGCAGAAAAGTCAGAAAGATCCAAGTCTGTATGTGTTCATCTCGTTCGCCGTATCACAACCCAAAGGCATTTGACACTGTCGTCGTGGTGACGAAAAGGCGCTCGGCTCAGTCCCCATTTTAACCCAAAAAGGCAGGCACCCCGCGACGGCTGTGGGAACCCAGGGCGCTTCTTAGAAGCTCAGTGTCGCCACTATTAAATCCGCCCCCCTCCCCATACCCCACCGCCTACCATCGCCTACCAGTGCTGCATGCACACGCAGTCAAGCAGCTGACGGGACGAAGAGTCTTGCGGTAAAAGACTAGAAAGGTCTCTCTCTTTCCTCCTCCCCCTGTTGCAATGTGACGTTTCACACTCCCAGAATGACTCAGTCACCCAGGCCCAGCTGCTTTTGCTCCCCCCTCTGCGGGGCCCTCTAAGAATCGCACCTTTGCAAGTACCCAGAACTACGCTGGCGTTCAGGTGCAAATGCCCCATGGTGACTTCCGCTTTCAGACCCGCCACACAGTTCTCACACACACACACACACACACACACACACACACACACACACACACACACACACGGTGGCATTTGGAGTACATGTCCCACTCAACCCTACGAAACTTTCTAGGCGGTATCTCTCCTGCTCCTGGGGGTGTAAATCTCAGCTGCCTGTCTGGGTTCCTTAAGCATCTGTGGTCCATTCCCACCCTCCACTTCAGCAATATGGTATTCATGCCACCTGCAGGCTGAAACACCACAGGAACAAAGTGCCACGAACAGTTACCCAAGTTGGCAGCTTTGGCCGTTTATGCAAACAAGGTCCATCAGCTCCAGTGTGGTTTTTTCAGAATGGGTGTTAGTGCATTCTGTACATTAAACAAACCCAGCTGGGCGACTGCGTGCTTTTTGTGTCCACCCTTTGTTTCCCCCAAGCTTTGGTGCCGTTACGAAAAAACATCCCTGAAGAAACACAACGGCTGCTCTAGTGGTGCCAAACAAAACCAGATTATTGCATCTCTCTGGATGGGTGCTGGACACAATGGGCTGCCAGGAGTGGGGTCCAACTGCACTCTCTCATGGGGCCCTTGACCCCTGGATGGAATCAGTGAGGGGTGTCAGTCTCACATGAGCTCCCGCAGAGCCACGATCATGGACCATACCATGGTAATCCCTCCTGGGGGGGGGGGGGGGGGCCCAG
>UFQX01001035.1:11132-86324 GCA_900497675.1 Arapaima gigas
GGGGGGGGGGGGGGGGGGTGTCCAGAGCAGACGGCCAAAAGACTCTTATTCCAGCTCCAAAGTGTGTATCCTTTCCAGTGTGTGCGCATTTGTGCGTGAGAAGGATGAAGGATTTAGCACAGACGGGGACACAGACCCACAAGCAGCCTATGTGAGGGAGGAAAGACATCCAGCTGCCACTGATGGAGCCACTCGCCATTCATATTGAACATGTGTGTTATCATATTAACAGCATCAGTGACAAACCTTAGAAATTCAGTAATTTGCATCAATTAATGTGCTTTCTTATTATTTTCATGATATGTCATAAACTGACTTTTGTAACACATCTACAATAAATCGCATCATGATCATTATTATTATTATCAAGGGTGCTACAACAGGAGGTGGCATTTGAACCTGCATCCTTCCAACGCAGCATCTGTCTTCTATGTCAGTTAAGTCAAGTCAGCAGGTACTAGTCTGTAGTCCCACCATGCAAGCTGGTCCGGGTGACCAACCGCAGACACGTAACCATTGAAGGGATTGTGTTCTTGCACCCGTGACACAAAACACTTACTAGTGTAAACAGTCTCAGTTCAAAAATTATCTGTTGCCCCTGTTAAATGTTTGATGTCATTAGAATCACAATCTGGAATAATGATGCTATTGCCCTATAAAGGCAGCACTAACTGTAGCTTACTTTAAACTCTGCTTTTCTGTAAGCACCAACAGTGATATGCATTGGTGAGCAAACCTTCCTCAGCACTGCACTCTGAACAGCTCACCTTACTCAGTTATGACTGGACAGTAGAAGTCTTGTTGCGAGTAACCTGGTAACTGCAGGGAACAGTTTTTAAAAGTGGTTCACATGACATGCGGTACAGAGTCAGGGCTGAAATTTACTTTATCTAACTCATGGTTATCCAGGTCCTGGATTGACACTTCAGCACTGACATTACTAAATCAAGACTTATATTAAATGTGGAGAACTCCTCCTCCTTGATCACACTGTGCAAACCTGTGCATCATTAAACCATATAGCTATAATTAGAAGGACCAATGTTGCAGCCCAAGTTAAACAAAATATAGTCCTTGCATCAAACTGTATTTATTAACATGTTTGACATTACTTAATGCACTTTTGATTTTAGTGTAACCCACCACCCTCTCTCACCAGATCTGTACAGCTGACATTAAATAATTTTTTTTGGTCTGCCCTTTAAAGCTCATCTGCCCTGTAAAGTTCATCTTTCTGTAGAGTTCAAGAACACAGAAAACCAACTCCAAACTCTCTGTGTTCTTCTTTTGGACATTTCACAAAAAATAAGTCTGACTAATTGAATGTTACCCTTCTTTAAACCTCTTGAAACAGCATATGAGTTGAGTTGTCAAGTTTTGCCCACTTTGTGTTCATGCTCTATTTCAAGTGGTCTTCCAGTTATAAAGGGTGTACTACTATTTATTGAACAAAGAGCATAGTTCCAGCACAATCCCTCCGAAGAAAAATAAAATGCAAAAAGTGCAATAAAGAATTCTCACCTCAGATTGGGATCTTATTCATATACAGTCGTCAGAAAGATGAATGCATTTGCCATGATGGTGTATTCAATAGGGCTGTATTTTAATAAATCTCGTATCACGGCCCAGCAAGAATCCTGCGCCTGACTTGACAGCTGCATTTATCTTAGGACAGCTTGATAAATTAATTGTGTTTTTATCTGCCAGGAATACACTGAGCACAGAATTGATCGTGACTGAGTAATGGAAACGAACACAACTAAGCAAAATGTGGCCGCTTATACCACCAAAAATTGAAACTCAAAGAAACAAGCCAAATGCTTTTCTTTTTGCACAAATTGTATAAAACAATTTATGACGACACTGTGCTGTGTGTTCTGCTTAACATACAGCCAGAAAGTAACTGATCTCTACAGCTATAGCTACTGATTTTCAGATGAATATCAAGTATTCAGTCCCAAGACCATCAAGAGTGAAAACTCCCTTGTCTATCAAAAAGGAAAGTACCAGACCATCATAACCGGAACTTGTACACGCCACTTGTATGAGACCAGACAGCAGAAGGCCCCATTGGTCAGACTGGGAAGGGCCTGATGGTTGGAGACCAGACTCTTAAGTCACAGAATGCTGATGCTCCAAACCCGCAACACCTCCCATCTGTGGCCCTCAACAGCAGCCTATCAGACCAAACAACTGACTGATGGAAGACAGTCGCCACCACACAGAGCACAAGTGCCTGCCGCTCTTCCTATCAGCCATCGTGCCTGTGACGTAGGTCCGGCAACGCAGCTCCGCAGTGCTCTCACCCATCCATTCGCCGCCCGCATGACATTAATCATATCACATCACCCCCCAGCAAACACATTGCGCGTTTCCAAATGTGTTTTGTTTCACTAACATACAACCAGGTGCGCGCGCGCGTGCGCACGCACACACACACACACACACACACACACAAATCCTCATGCACATATCGTCATAAACAAATGTGTTTTAAGAGGTTACTGAGAAGCAAACAGACAAAGCTGTGCTGTGTCTTACTCACNCACACACACACACAAATTCTCATGCACATATCGTCATAAACAAATGTGTTTTAAGAGGTTACTGAGAAGCAAACAGACAAAGCTGTGCTGTGTCTTACTCACTCCCACCTGTGAGACATTAGTAAGAACAGAGAGCCAAGCTGAGGGTGGTGTGGTTGGTGGATGTTGTCAGCAGCAGATACAGGAAGGAAGGGGTATATGGGGGTTTTAGGTTTATAGATTAAACTGGTTTATCTTTCTTTGGTTAATAGCAAATGGGTGAGCTTCAAATTCCTTTCTAAAGAACATTAATAAACTAAAAATAAATGCAAATTAAACAACTCTTTAGCACATTAATAATTACACCTGTGTGCTCTAGTTTACCATTTAACAAACACATTTGCACAAGGGGTCCATTCTAATGCACTGATAAGATTTTCAAGCTTAGATGCGCAAAGTAGTGCTTCTGTCTGCGTTTGTGAGACAACCCACCGCACCTAATCTGTCTATTATCTTATTCTCACACGCAGAGGAACAAATAAAATGATAAAAATCGCAACCAAGTGTAGAGTCACACAGATGCAAATCAAAATGGACTCAGCTGTAAAGTTCTTTGGTTGGAAACTTTTTACCCCCAAATACATTCAGCATCTTGAAAGACCGCAAGACCAAAAAAATTAACTATTTACTTGCAGATTGCAAAACATGACAAAGAAGTGTAATTTTTACTTTGCTTCCTTCGCTCTATGCAAAGGCCTTTATGACTCCCCATTTAAAAGACAGAAGGAACACACTTTTGTTTAGCCTCCATTATTCATTCCTTTTTCATGAACCACTTATTCTGAGGAGGGTCACAGCTCTCCAGGGGCGATGCCAGAAGCAGTGGGTGTTTGTCCATGATACAGCCCCTGGATTGGATACCAGTTCATTGCAGGGTAACCATACACACCCATTCACACAACACGGGTAACTTAGACTGACCAGTTAACTTGAAACACATGTATTTGAACTGTATTTGAAGACACGCACACGCCACACTGAGCCAGATTCAAACTGACACCTGACCAGCCCGGGTGCTGCGAAGCGTCAGCGCTAATTGAGCCACCAACAGAAAGAGTTAAACAATTCTTGAAACTGGGGCAATTTGTAGAAAGGCTTTGACCTTGCCTGTGATTTCCCTCTTATTTCTCAGACCTTTCCCACGTCCGCTTGCTGAGCACTTTATCTGAGGCTTCCGAGCTGCGGTGCCGGGCCACACTCGGCATCGCGTCTATCATACCAATTATCTCTCCATAGTCCTGCTGCTCACGGTATCACTATGAATCATCTCTGCATGGTAATTTTTCTGTGTTTGAAATGGACTCCTGCCCTTCCCAGGGTGTTGAAGGGTGGGGGCGGGGCTAGCTGGCCGGTAGGAGTTCCCCCTGTGGAATATTAAATGTTAGGTTTGCTTATTTAACATTTTTACATTCCGAGGTGTCTCACAATGCGTCGAGGCTCCAGGTATAATTACCTTGTTCCACACCTCATGTCACCTATTGAGTTTGCACCTGTCACATGTCATACGTTGCAAATCCCTGGTGTAATATAGTTGTGGTCCCTGTCAAAGTCATTTTGACCTCTCCCCCCGACGACATTGTGCTCACAAGAAAACCAATTAATGACTTATCCGTCCATCTCTATGTCAAGCCTTCTTCTGATGTGCACTATTGTGTCTCCTTCCCCGACACGACGTTAATTAACTAGCACCCCCTCATTTTTCTTCTCTGCCGCTGTTCGAATCCGAGGGTTTATTCATAGCTATATAATGAAGGTCCTGTGCAGTGAGCATGGTCCACGGTCAGCCTCCACAGCTTTAACCCAAGCGGCATCATGCCAGGGTCCAACAGGACCGAAGGGGGTCACTAAGCAGAAAGTGAAGTTTGTTGATGTCTTTACCCCATCTCTGTCAACTAAATATGGAACAGAAAGATAGGGACCGTAGTTAAATATTTGCACAGCTTTACTCTTCCGTAGAACAGCTGATATCCAGTGCAGGTTTTATGGACGTTTGAGTCACTTTCATTAAAACACCGAGCACAACTCGGCAAGGAAAACAACACACATTGTGTTGGGAAAGGGTAGGACTACTCGGTGTGTTGAAGCACTGACACGTGTAAATTGTACCGGGGTCTGAGGATTGGAGAAATACAGTATTCCCTCAGTACCTGAATCTAATTCGTCCCTGAAAATGTAAATCAGATATCGAAATTTCGGACACCAAGTGTCTATTTTCTCATTATTTTATCAAATAAATAAATAAACAAACAAACAAAGTGCTCCCAGTCCATTGGAAAACACATATCAACCTATCACTTCAGCATGATAAACACTGTAAACACCTGTAACCTAAGTAGAGATCACTTAATTTGCAGGTTTATACCACGTGGTGCAGTATGTACGGTACAGGATATTTTAAACTGTTCAGATACAGAGAGTTCAGACACCAAGAGGTTACTGTACTAAGGAACATTAAATATTTGTTATAGCTTTGCCTCTTTTTTTGTTTCTATACATGATGCAGTTCAGATACTTTTGTGCTGGTCAGGTTTTGGGTGGGGGGGGGGGGGTTATAAAATATCAACAATTTTACTTTTTACACCCAAACATCGAGGGGGCCAAATTAGGCCCTTCTGAACATTTATGTGAGTCACACAATGACACACTGCACAAGTCACCACTGAGATGAGCCTGCGCTGCACAGAAGCTAAATAACCCATTTCGGTAACAGGAAAATAACAGACTGACCAACTGACTGATCTTTGATCTACGGAGGTATGTCCTCAAAGGTGGAACATGTTTTATACCGTAGATTATGATGTTTACCTAAAAATACCCACGGCAGTCATTTGATGGCAAACTATATCCTTGAAGCATGAAACGTGGAACAAATTATGTTAATCTTATTCATGGTTTTTGTGTATTTTCTACTGCAAGTTCTACTGCAGTACATATTCTTGTATTAATTGTGCATATAAATGATAAGGTTTTTTAAGTTTCTTTTAAGATCTTAGTAAAAAATTTGCAGGAGGAATACTACCATAACTTTTTAATATAATTCATTTAATTTACTGGTCTTCTCATTTACTGACAAGGTTCATTAATTTGAATTTGATCATTTACACATTTACACTGCATGACATAAGTGGCTTTTTCCCATTCAAACTTTTTACTTCCTCTACAAGTTTAATTATGAGAAACTGGAATAATATTATCAGAGTTGTAAGCATCTTACAAATTAAAATAAGTTAATATGTGTTCAATTTTTTCTTCTTATAATTGGAGATATTTCATAACTGACTAAAGCATTTGCAAAAAGAATGATATACTCTATTTCATTTCTCAGTGACCTATAAAACTGAATATTCATCCAGTGCTGACAGAAGTCAAACCCCAGCAAAATTGCGTCCCTTTGCCATCGTTACATTTTGTTGTACGTGTTTACCGCAAATGATAATCTTTCCTCCAAGCTGACATTCAAATTCTTCCTTGAAAGGAGATGAAAAACTAAATCTTACCTTTAATACATCTGTTGCTCCTTTGAGGAAGCTGAGAAAGGCTGTGTTTAACCTGCCTTTCGTTGCATCAGCCTCAGCCCTGTTTAATTTCTCCAACTGCACTCATGCTTTCTCGCATAATATCTATGGAGGAATCTCACTTTCATCTGACTGCTTAAGACAGGGCACTGACAAAGCCCTTTACGCTCTCTGGACGCACGGATAAGAACCCCTGTGCACCGGGAGGGCTGCCGTCCACCGATTAGCACCTTCGCAAATACGCCACTCATTAGCCCCCCGTTCCTCCAAGTGATGAGAGCTAATTAGCCTGTTAATTAGCACCGATGAAGTTCATTTTAATCAATTTACCTCTTTATTTGATAGAGTTTATCATGTGAGAAATTGGCAGTTTTACCGCTGTGTAAACTGCAAGATAAAAAGAGCAGTCGAAATGTTGTGGCTAGTCACGGCGACTTTATTCGTCACTTACGAACATAGCTATTTTATTTACTCATTTAGCTGTCACTTTTCTCCAAAGAGACTCGCAATGTTAAACTGCTTACAGTTACTTGCCTACCATGTTGCTCAAACACACTACAGCAGGAGTTGGGATTTGAACTAGAGTCCTTCACGTGCAACATACCCGATCTAACCACTACGCTACCTGCTGCCCTACGGGTCAACCAGGAAAGAAGGAGCATCAGAACCCTGCACATCCCAGGTCTCCTCAAAGCACAGCAGTCTGCACGTCAAACAGAGAGGCCAGCCGTAATCGGCGTCTGTCAGAGGAGTCCCACCAGGGATGGGAACAGAAATAACTTTCTCACTTCTCATACGCTCCAGATAAAAAAAGAATTAGTTCAGCCGTCTAAGGATTGTTCCCACTTTCTTTTCAAACTCAGGACCTATTAAAAAAGAGCCTCGATCTTTCTTCACACAGACTGGTGACTTTTCCATTAACTGTTCCGCCGAACGCTGTGGCTCCAAGTTCATCCTTGTCATTCGTGCCCTATCCACTTTGTTAAATAACATATAACAGTTATAAAATGTAACTAGACAGTACTTCATAACACGGTGTTTACTGGTAAACATCAAGCCAAAACAGTAAGTAACTTGAAAGCTCTAAAAGAGCAGGCTGCCTTATATGATCTATACCTTACGCTCAAGCACGACAAGCAAGTAGCAGAGATGCCTCATTCAGACACAAGTCTGAACTGAAGCATGTTCTCTGCATGTTCACATGCGTCTCCTCCGGGTGTGTCCGTTTCCTCCCACAGTACACAGACATGTGCTTTAGATGGATTGGTGTTTCTAACTCGTCCTCTGCGTGTGTGCGTATGCGTGAGAGAGAGAGACAATTAATGTGTGCAATTGTCCTGTAATGAATTGGCCTTACCCTTCCAGGATAGGCTCCGGACCACCACAACTCTTAGGATAAGTGGATACTGGTACTGAGTGAGAGATTATGGGTATATTATATATTGAGAATGTATAATGCATGTTAATGCATATTTTATATATTTAAGCTGAACATAACCATTCAAATTGAATAGTGACTATATACAGGATAACCTCATTACTCAAAATCTAATCCGGTCCTTAAAACAGTGATGGTGAATTTTCAGATAACAAGAGCCTGTATTCCATTATTTTAAAAGGGAAAAATAATAGTGCATTCCCTCACATTCGAAAATCCCAACCAATTTGCCCAAATATCACAAAAACACTCTTAAACACTTAAATAACAGTCTACAATGCATTTCTGCATCATGTAAAGCATTTAACACCAACTGCTTAATTATTAAACAACTAATGAACTCATTAGTCAGTATGTTTGTGTGCAGTATTGCTGCTTATGCATGTATTGTAATGTAAATAAATTATATATGAACAAATATCTTTCACTTAATGTGAGGAATATGACAGCAATAATGTACAACATGTTTAAGCATTTAAGCCATCAACTAGAAGTCCAACACCACTGGACTCTCAGTACCTTTCCCAGTAGAGTTTTGCGCTGAAAACTCCAGGACTGGAGTTACTGCTGTGGTAAAATTCCCACTTTTAACTAAATCATTAATGAACTGAAGCTGGGATCCAGTGAGCATGTCGTGTTTACTATGAACAACTTTATTACTGTGTATTTTCTGTCAAATTCTTTCATAACATCAATTAGCCAATACGCCCAAATTGCATGACAGACACTTCTCTGTAATTGTATTCATTTCCCACAGTGCTCCATTTTCTTAATATTTTCACATTCCAAACACTCTTCACCCTCTCACTCCAATTGGTGTGCAATTTCAATATTTTCACAAATGTGTCCTTTAAAATATTTTCCAAACCAGATTTGTTACAGAAAGTTTTCTTTTCGGAATTTAGGGTTCAAATTTGTTATAGCAAACATTTTGATGTCAAGAGTTCAGATAGCGAGGGATTCCTGTATATAGGTTTTCATGCCAACAATCATATTAAATATAAAAATATTATATATCATTATTAAATATATACATTATTGAATCTCTATTAGCAATAACTGGGAAGAATTTGTGTGGAAACAGTAAGAACAAACTAAAAGCCAACAATGAGTGGCTTCCAAACCCAGTCCTGGCAAGCAGAAACCACCAGCATTCCATTCACATCAGACAACAGCCCTGAGGTTCTTCATTTATCTGTTTACATCTTTCCTTTCATTGTTTTGCCTGTTCCTCTCTTCTGATTTACATTCAGTGTTTGGTAGAACGGTGAAGTTGTAGTGGGTTTTCCCACTAAAATGATGAGATGTCATGACCACATATCACTAGGTCCTAACCACCTGGTGCGGTGCTGCTTCTTCTTCTTCTTTTGGGCTTTACTTGTTTAAAGTCATTTTCACAGCAGAAAACTATTCATTTAATATATTTCATACAACACGGCCTCAACCACCACTGAGTGAGGTGACACACTTTGGCTGCACATGAATCACTGAGGGCAGCTTCAGGGCCACGTGTGACCTGTGGGAGGCCTTGAGGCTGAAAGTGTGTGTGTGTGTGTGTGTGTGTGTGTGTGTGTGTGTGTGTGTGTGTGTGTATATATCTCGGTCCTAAGCCCCAGCATGAGTCGCTGGGGTGTGGGGTGTCGGGGGAGTGGATCCCAGCACCTGAACGGTGTAAATCATCTCCTCCCTTAGGTACACGTGCCAGGGGTTTGATTCATGGCACAGTTTAATTACAGCCTCCGCAGTACTTAGCACACAGACGGTATAATTAGCCTTGCTGTAGAAGGATCATTATGTGGCTTCGTCCCAGATTCTTATCTCAAATGAAATGAAAAAAAACACTTAAATATGTAAAGTAAGCATTTTGCCTTTATAACTGTGGTAGGAAGTATTAGGCAGCGTTAACTTCCACCACAGACTTCCAAACACAAAGGCAAAGAGACAGGTTCTCTGCAAAACACAGCTTCATTTGGCACATACTTGGGTTGTCGTGCACTTTCATTTCAGCACCTAAAAAAATTACTGTGTATCTTTTTAAATTATCTATTTTAATGCGTGCATACTGATGAAAATAGATGTTTTTCAAACTTGTACCTGTGTTTTTATACATGTTGTTTTTACAAAATGACGTATGTGAAAGGGTTCAACTTTTTACTATTATGTTACATAATGTCTGGAAAAAAAAACAAAAACATTTTTATGTTATATACGTTAACATTATTTGTATGCATTTATGAAACATTTTGAATTTCAAATTCTTCAGTTCTACATATTGACATGGAAGATGCACTTTTTTTTTTTTTAACAATTAAATTATATAAAAAGTGTCCAGGATGTTATCATAGTATGTTATACTACACAGTAACAATGTATAACAATGAAATTAAAAATGAATGATTAAAAAAACGTTACATTGACCCTACTGAAACCTGCATTTTCTAACAGAGCTATATACATAAAATAAGTTTAGGATTTTACTATTATATGGTTCAATAACCAACTGCTGAAATGAACAGAAAATATATATTTGCTCATGTGTACACTTTTTTTTCCACTGTATAAAAAGAACCAAATTTCAATAAATCTTATGTCCAGAGTGTCATAACCTGCATGTTGGCAAAATCCACAGGGCTTTAAGCAAAATTAAGAAGGCGAGAGGCAACAGGGCTGTGATGTTCACCACACGAGCAGACCTCCATTCACCTGGCTCACCCCTCGACTGCCCTGCACTCGGCTCACTGGCTTCCAGGGGCCAGATAGCAAGTCACACAACCACACTGTTAATTACAAACTGATTTGCTCCGGCTTCAGTGAGTATTATATCATTTAATTGAACAACAAGAATATTGAATTTCACTCACTTTTAATTACAAATATATTCGGTGGTAATGCATACAAATGCCTCCTGCCACACAAAATTCACCGTTCGTGAGGCTCTGCTATGTGACTGATAGAGAAATAACCTTTTCAGGTGTGAATCAGAACAGGGTACACCCATGATGCAGGACAATTTCTGTTTTGGGGGACCTCCATAAATACTCCACTTATGGGCAGACAAAACCTAATATTTTCCACCAAAAGATTTAAAAGGCTGGGTTGAGGTTTTAAAGTCCACAAGTGAGCAGTTGTTTAAGGGGTGAGTCCGCTAAAACCCTGTGCTGTTGCCCCTCCACACATAAATTTAAAGATGTCACCATATTAATAAACATACAGGACTCACACCGTGTGTATGTTATATAGGTGGTAACAGTTTGTTCTGTATGCACTGTGCATCACTAATACAGTACACCATTACTCCAATGTGACATGGTCACCTACCCTGAATGATTCCAGTAATAAAAACTACCCTGCTATATAAGCAGGTGAATCACTGCGAGTTAAGCTAGAGGAAAGTACAAGTTAAATTAATGAATATTTATGAAGTCTAAATACTACAACGTTGCAATAAATTTAAAACGTGCATTTAATTTTACATAGTAAATAAAACCAAAGTATTTTCAATGCATTTTTTATGAAGTCCAGCTTGAAGAGATGATGATATAAGGTACACTGCTGCATGAACATGCCTTAAGGTTACATACATGTCTTGATATGTCAGTCCAACAAATGCTGTCACTGACATTCTTTGAATTTTAAGTGGAGAAAAAAGTTTCACGTGTTTTTTGTTCAGTTTTCCTCTGTTTCTGCTTGCGAAACAGGGAAAAGGTTCAGAGCGCAGAACAGAATGGCCATTCAGATTCCAAAACGATAATGTGTTTGATTTATAGGCTCTGTCTAGACACCTTTGCTCTCCCTAGGTGGATACACAGGTTTTGCGTAAGGCCTGCTACAGAGTTATTAATGGACTGCCATCTTTATTTTGGTTCTGGGACGGGCGTGCTGTTGTGTCTTGGCTGCTTCTCACACTTTTGAAAGGCTGCAGGCAAGATGGGGGTGATGCAAGCCTGGAGGGGATCGACAGGACCGATCAGAAGCGTTTCAGCCAGTGCTCAGGTCATAAAGGTCACACAGGTCGTATTACACAACGCCCATTTCGTGGAGAAAGTGCCGAGCGACATTCTAAAGGGGGGGACCAATCAATACACCTTGTTTGAACTTTTGTGCTTTTTTTTTTGTTCTTTATTAGCCAAAAACACGCATCTGTCCTTAAAAGGAACTGACAAAAAATGGAAAACATCAAGAAATTACAGTTCATCCACACACAACCGGAGTGTATCCTAGAATCACTGGATGTCAAATTAGACTACACCCAATATGGGACATCAGTCCATCGATGGCAGGGTAGAGGCAAGAAATAAAACTAGTGTAACAAAGACAAATCATTACAAAATTAAATTTTTCAATTAATTTTAAAAAATAGCGGTAAATAATGTATATTGTGACGAACTGATAATGAAACGATGAGCTGGCAGCAGAGCAGAAGAAAAGAAAAACTCCAAATTGACTGAAGAAAATAAAACCCCTCAGTGGGGCCACTGTCATCCAGCACGAAACGGCCTGATTGGAGGCCAGCTGGCCGCCCACTCCACTTCATATGAATAAAGGCAGGTTCCCACTGAAATAGTTCGGAGTTCTCCGATAGCCTAGGGGAGTGCAGTGTAACAAGACCCCCGGACCATTCAGGCCTGTCCAGTTCAGCACAGGGAGGCCACTTCAAATGGAGGCCACAGTGTTGGAGTATTTGGACCTAATTGTCGGGAAGCCCTGTCTCCTTTGCTGCCAGCTGCACAGGTCTGCGACTGTTTCGTGGCCCCCCCAAGGGTCCAGACCCTGCCCAGTCCAGGGGGAGGGGGGGGGATTGCATTTCTCCATACCGTCCCTGTGCACTACACTGTCTGTCTGGTTACACAATCACACACTTGTGTCCCTAAATGTCCATTCAGATGAGCTGGATACGGTTGACAGCGTGTGCTGGGGGGCATGGGGGGGAAGACAGGTTTGCGCTTCTGGGAGGGGGCCCCATTGTCATAAACTTTACAAGCCGTTCACAGCACAGCCCCATGGTCTACCTCTCATCACCCCACCCAAAAACAGGAATGGGCAGATAATGCATTCAATGAAAGTAATAACTTTATATTTCCACATTATCCTTTTATTCTGTGAATTATCATATGTGAGCTATTAGAAGGCAAAACCATGGAACAGAGTTAAGTTACAATTCCTAGGCGCAGGTATAGCACAGTACTCCCAGGTAACAATGACTAGCTGCCTTTAATAGCAAGAAAAAAATAAAGAATAAAGGCAGCTGGTCTGATGACTGATGTGAGATGGCAAATACAAGGAAAAAGAAGCCCTCCCTCAATTTCTCTGGTTGGTATTAGTTTGTTTACTTACTTAGGACTCTGACACATGGAGGCACAATAACACGCAGCAGGCGCTCCAGGTCCTAATGCTGCAAACTATTTACTATAAATATCACTTATTTATCTACTACTTTCCCATCCTAACAACTACCTCATTTCCCCAGTTGCCCCTTTGTTGTCATGTTGTCTGTTTCATGTACTGAGCACCGTGGTCCCAGAGGAACTACATTTCATTCTCTCCTATACAAGGCACAATGACAATAAAGTGAACCTAGAACCTTATATATTTGTCTACTATTTTGGTTGCTTTTTGCCTATTTAAAGGGGTCACCTTCTGAATACTGGCCTCATTTGTGTTTCTAGAATTGTTTTGTTTGAAGGTCTGATGTCCTTCACTTATGCGTTGTCTTTTTTATTTGCTGCGGCAGTGTGCACAACCTTTCATTTTACATACACTGCGATCGTTATAAAACATGCTGCTGTTCTGTTAGTGCAACATGCATTTCTTCACATTCATTACCTTCACCATGGCTCTCTGTCCCGTGACCAGGCCAAAGGATTAGGTGTTCGGCAGAGCCAGAAACAGACTTGAATGAGAGCTAAAGCCCACCGCTGGCATGGCCCGGTCCCTGGTACGACAGCAGGAGAGCAACACAGCTAAGCTCTGGCACAGGCAGCTTTGGAGGAACAGTGGAAACCAGCAACTGAGACCGTGTGGGACTGACTACTGTAAACAGATGTGCTTGAAAGTGTAAAGCTTTGTTTGACTCACCAGTACCTCCCCAACTGTAACTACTGAACGTAACAGTTTAAACCACAAACAGAAAATAGCTATGCTGAGGTGTTGAAGCAAAAAAAACGATCCTGTTTTACTCAAGAAATTTACATAAGTGGAAATGGCACCAATTTTAAAAATACATATTTATATTTAAAGGATATTATATTTCATCCTCAGTTGGGCAGGAAGCGAATGTGTTGAAAATGCTTTGGAAATCTCTTACGAACTATTGGTATAAAAATGGTCCTTACCTTACATAGTAAACGACACATTTGCATGGATTTCTACAGCAGCAAGTTACATATTGATTAAAATTGTTCGTTTGTAGCCGAGTTCTGATTTGGTACAGTTCCCAGGAGGGATCTTTTACTTTACAATAAGAGTTTCAATATCTAAAGCCTCATGTTTTCAGTATGGGCTCCGATGTGTCGGAGTGAATCCTCTCAGTCCCTCAAAGTGGCTCAGTCCCTTCCAGCATTCAAGAAGGGTCTCACAACACAGCTCATTCAGACTCAATTCTCTCCTAATCACCTAACTACTTTATAAACTTGAATTCCACCATCTGTCACCATCACCTCTGTATTTACTATCAGTCCAACATGAAGTTACTGGTGTGTTGCCCCTGGTGTAGATGCTAATGCTGGACAAAATGACTGCCTCAACAATCACGCGTTCATATTTCTTGAACTACAAATATTGAAGGCAGTAAATGGTTAAAAAAGGTTTGTTGGCGTGTTGTTTTTTTGGAGCTAAGGAGGAAAACTGTCACAAAGCCATGCAGACAAAGCGAAAGCTTAAGGAAACCAGTGAACACAAGTCTTAGGTGGCAAATCCCATCTTCTGGTGACTCAGAACCCGAAAGGTTCGAAAATGGGAGATGATCAAAATTTGTGTCAGAAGACAACTGCCAGACAAACGATTTATGAGCTTCTGGTACCTGCAGCCTTTTTATTGCTTCCAGCAGTAAAAATATCAAAGGTCTATTTAGAATTGCACTACAGGTTCAAACACATTGAAACATGCACAAAGGATAAATGTAGTCATTTTTAAGAGCAAAGCAACACAAACTTCCTAGGCATTTATAAACAGAAAATAAGCCCACAACCATGCACAAAACTTGCCATTCATTCGTTGTCCTATGCTGTAAAAACACAGTGGAAAGCAATTTTAGTTTAAAAAAAAAAAAAAGACATACAATCCTAAAACAAGGATGCCAGCAGAGATTTCTCTAAACTCCAAAATATAGTACAAAATATTTCCTAAAATATATTTTAAAAGGTTTTTGATGCATTTTCACACGATGATTGGTGCTGTGACCAGCGTCACCAGACACTCAAAATTTTTGTAGAAAAATACGCAAGATTAAAATGGTGAAACAAAACAAATAAAAATATAAATTGTTTTCTATTGATTCATGGTATATCGAAATTGCCCAACTAAAACACACATTACGACTGTATTTATTTCAGCCTTGAAGTGAATACAGGTTTACAAGAATGCCATATCAAGTAAAATCTTTAAATATAAGATAGAAAGAGCAAACTAGCAAAGGGAGGAAGAAAATGAGGCAAAACAAAACATTTCAATAAAATGTTGCTGCTTTGTGGAAACAACATTAAGCGGACAATTCTTTAAAACATCAAAACAGTCTTTAATGAGCACTGTGCATAACTGCTTGACATATTAAGATACTGGAAATCACCACATTATAATTAATTGCTCCCAAATGAATACAGCCGTACTTTGTAGGTTTAATAATGCCTTTCAAAGGCTCAGTACTAATATTTTTACTGGTGTTACAATGATCACACCAACCAAAACATTTTCCTTCGTCGTACAGTAAACACATTTCACGACAGATCTACCAAAAGGTTTTGTTCATTCATGTTTACCTATGTTGATTCTCCACAACCCTGACTGAACCAGATAAATATGAATTCTTAAACTGCTAACACCAGGTTAGGACAGGGAGATAAACTGCCCTGTTTCAGCCATGTGGAAATATTCTTCCAAAACACCATAATAAGTAAACTGTTATATAAACAACATTGTGTTTTATCAAGGTTAAAAAGATCCACTGCAACACCTTAATAAAATAAATGCTGGAATGTTTTTTGAGAACTTTGGCATATGTGATGCAAAGAAAGCAATGAGTTTGTTCACGTGGAAAAGTCAGTGTTTATTTCTACATGTCAAAGGGGTCATTTCTGTTCTCTTCAAAATTTACTTAATTTTCGCTTTAGAGCTCTGAAGGCATTTTTTTTCCTGGATAGAAAAAGCGATAAATTTATTACCCGTATAAATGTGGTGTTTCTGCTAACCATTAGATATCCAAGCTTACAACTTGCCTGTTCAGATCCACACTTAAATGCTTCTTTTCTCCTTCATTTATTTTACCATTTCATTTATACTATTTTTTGGTCTCGTGTCTTACAATTGTAACTTATAATATAGATTTATATTATTTATTTTTGGTTTTAAATTGCGTTTTATATCTCTCGCTTTTTACTGTGCCTTTTAAATATGTAATATATGAAATAAAGTTTATTATTTTTATGATGATTATTCTCAGGCACTCCATTCGCACAGTAAAATAAACTTTGGGAGAAAAAGAATTTAATGTGCATATATGGGTATTAAATGCTTTATTTAAGACTGCTGGACATTTATGTCAGTAACTTTTGAGCCCTCTCAGTCTAATTAACTTTGTGGTCGGTGCCCAAGTGACGCCTCACACATTCGCCCACATCAGCCTGATAAGTGTCCCATATATTAGAGCAGCATAAAAGTGTGATAATTAACAAGATGAAATAAACGTTACTCACTTCTACTTTTCAAGCATAATTACTGGTGTTTTAATTAAAAGTCCCATTGAATCGTGTGGATCGGCTCTGTCCAATACAGGAACCCTTAAAGTTAAATGTTAATCCTCGGGCTCAGTGCTGACTGAGTGCGGCCGGGTGCGAAGCACGAGCCGCTTCTACATTTGATGTGTGGAAAGACAACGTGAGGATTTAGTATATGTAACAGAACAGCCATTCTGATCCCCTAAAACCACTCAGTGAAGTATATTCGCATGGGAAATAAGTACAGACATTTACTGGCACTTTTCAACAAAGTATGAAAGTAGAAGCCATACGCAGGGATATAGGAGGCGTGCAAATAGAGGGAGCTTTACTGGCTTCTTCTAAAGTAACGGAGGCACTAAGAAATGGAAATATTGAAGGGCAGACCATAATAATCAGCACTGACTGTTATTAGAAACATCTGCATCATCCTCGCTACTATTAAAGTAAACAGAAGCATTGTTTTGTATTATGGTTTTTATTGTTGAGTAAAATAGTGTTAGTTTAGGGGATTGCTGCTCTGTAATAACAACCATAAAGTATAGTGGTGCATAATGAGCACTTTTATGTGGGCAGCACAGCAATGTGCAGTAATCTGGGAAAAATAGAATATGAATGAGAAGAAGTGAAGGCAAAGATAGGATTTAAAATGGGGAGTGAATCAGCAGGGTCCCCTCCTCTCCATCTCGCTCGCCTGCTCCCACCATTACATATGGCCTTCACTTTAGTTCCCTTCCAGCACACCAAGCAGTTCAAAACGTCTATGAGTGTGGTTTTCAAGTGGCTCATTCTTGTGTTCAAAACAGAAGACGCAGCCCTCGCAAATTGAACTGAGACCTTCCCACATCACAGAACGATCAGCTCCTCTTCACAGGCCTTTAGCTGGATGCCAATTTTGATTTTACAGATTATATTGATTTTAAAAATGTTACATATTTTAGTGCAATATCCTGATCCTGCAGATACCTCATGTATCTAATCTGGAGGATCCACTCATATCTACCTACACACTATGGTGATACCCCACCTGGACAACTGCTACTCCTTCTTGGTATTCCAGCCTCCTCCACCAAAAATCTCCAGTTGTACAAGTTGAGTCTGACCTGAAAATGTGCTCCATGTACCACCCCTGCTCATCTCTCTCCATTGGATATCTGTATATTGGTCTATATTAATTCCAAGACTCTGGTTACATCCTTCAAGACCATCAAAAGACCCGCACCACAATACCTGCAAGAGCTGAGTAGTCCCTTCACCCTGACAATAGCACTGCTCTCCATCACCTCTGGCTACTTGTAGGTTGAAAATAAAAAGCATGTGAATAAATGAGCAAGCTTTAAGTGTAAATTCTACTAAAGAGCTATGTATTTTTTGGGACCCCTGAACAGCCTGCCTTGCCGTATCAAACAACTCATTCTGCATCAGTACCGTCACTGGGTATCCTAGCAATCTCACAGCAACCCACAGCATTATTAGAAGCCGGCAGCCTTGTACAGGACATAAACATCGAAGCAATAAAAATCACAGTAGACACAAGTGGCAGAAAGGATTTCAAACAATATTAAGTGCATCAAGTTCAAGAGCTTAAAAGGAAGTAAATGGGAACAAAGCTGTAAAGCTGAAAAAACACCTCACGTTCAGGATGTGACCCACCCTTCGCAGGTTGCAGCAGGGCTACAATGTCACACACTTGGGCCAACTGCAGAGATCGTGCGGCGTCCCACCAGACAAGGTGACAGACAGGCGATTAAGGGACATTAGGGTCGTAGGAGGAGAGCACTGTTCACCCTCCAGTGATGACAGATACTGTATCATCATTTCCATTCGTTTTACTGTGACTCCCAACACTTTGTGCTCTTATTATTGGTGGCCTTGGCGATTTTCAAACCAGCGATAATTTTAGCTTAAAAGAAGAAAAAAGTAATTTAAATTCCCAAAATCAAAAGACCCTTTACTTGTAACCTGTGGTATCTGTCTGTGCTACCATTTATCATTTTGCATAGCCTTAAAATGCATGGCTTATGATTAAACCCAAGGCATAAAGCATATATTAAATTAAACCATTTTTGAAAACATTAAATGAGACAGGTATGCATGTATGATAATAAGGGCCTTTAAAATATCTCGCCCCTGCCGTTACATCGTCTGGTAATCCAAAACCAACTTTATTCCACACCTGAAAGCCTTTCTAATCCGAGCAGAATTCAAATTATTTAAATGAAAGCGGCAGAACGCAGAAACGCATAATGGGGAACCCTGAGCAGACCAAAAGACGCTCACACCCTTTTCAGTTCCCCTCAATGGGGGGGTGGGGGTCATCACAACGTAAGTAGCTCACATCGGCAGAATGGGCTCAGAAACCACACAACCAGGCCCTTGCATTGAAGCACCAAGCCCCCGCAGGGGTGCTGTCCATTATCGTGCCTTTCATTCACAGCTGAGCGGCTGACCAATCTGTCACCACACACCCAGAGTCAGCTGTTTAGCCCCGCCCAGGCCGCCACCCACCCAGCAAGTGCCATGCCCATTAATCTACGGCCCACAGACAGGTAAACATTGCACTGTTTACATGGCTTCAGCAAGTCTTTACCTACGCTTAGCCGCCTTAAGCTTGACATGTATCATTTGCGCTCAAGCTGTTTATTTTTTCAGCTTATGTGGGACAGCACCGTTTCTGTCACGCCATAACTGTAAATGTGGTGCAGCAGGTGGCATAGTGGTTAGACTACTGAAACATCCATCACTGATAGACTCGAAGGTCCCAGTTCCGAACCCCACTTCTTGTTGTACTACACATGACCAAGGTAATTACCCTAAACTGATTTTTTAATTTATCCTGTTGTGTGAATCAGCAAATCAGTGCAAGTTGCTTTGGAAAAAGCCTGTGCAGGGATGCAGGGCACCAAAATCAGTGCCACTGTCGGAACCTCCGCATGGAAAGTTTATCTTGTGTTTGTCACATACATATATAAGAGTACACAAATAAACGTGGATTCTGAGTAAAACTGGGGTGTTGGCAGAACCCTGCAGCATTTGGGTGTAGATAGGACAGTAAGTCCTGTTGCTGCATTGTGAAAATGTCAAGGAGTAGAAATGGGGGTGGGGGGTGGGGCAAAAAAAATTACCGTATGAATTCAGGGTAAGGAATTTGATCAAGCACACTACAGCAGGAGGTGGGATCCAAACCTGGGCCCTTTGAGTGCAAGGCAGCAGCTCCAACCACTATACCCCCTGCTGCCCTACCTAATAGCAACAGCAATCTAGTAAAAGTTAGGGGAAGGAATGTGGTGTTAAAACATTACAAACTTTTTGTAATCCCTTGCAGCAAAGACTCAAAGGATTCCATAATAAAAGTATTTATTGGGGAAAAGTGTTGTGACCCCCTTAGGAGTATAAAAGTAAGACTATCAGAAAGAAATTAAAACTTCTGAAGCATTCAAGTAAAAGATGGCATCTCAGCAACTCTCTCCTCACCCACAACTTCTCTCCTGAACAACTTCATCTGGTGCCAACTCGACTCCTTTCAAACAGATGTGAAGCCGCTGGTCACTATTAATAACAATTATATGCCTTACATTACATAGCGTGAGACCTTGACTAAACCAGTAAGTCGAACCTTGCCTGTGCCCCCGGCCCGCCTTTCTCGAGCTCACGCTGTATCACAGTACAAAAGCGTGACAGCAGTTCATGTTGTGGTGATAAAGATCACTATGTTTTACTTGGAAAAACAATGTTTGTGACCATTTTGTTTTGTTCCCCCATTTTACAGAAACAGCGGAACAAATGTCTACACAAAGTGTGACAAACATCCACACCAAGTGACCCTGCCTAAAGGAAATATATATGCAATTTTTTTTGAGAAGAAAAATGTGTAATTGTTTTCTTTACAATAGCATTATCTGTATATCCAAGCAAATCTCGCTTTTTGTCCGTTTAATTTCACATTTGTAGGCAGCACAGGAAGAAGAGGGAACTCCCACTGAATATTTCACAAGCCTGGTGGTCACGTTCCTACCAGGACAGCTGTCACACACTGTTACTGGTCTGGTACAGGACCCAACATGTGTGGAGATCACCATAGCAACAGGAACCTGGCAGCATCCCACTTGCTCCTGCCCACATTGCAGTTTTTCCTCCACATTCTTTGTCATCTGTGTCAGTGTGTAACCTGAGACAGTTCTGCTGGGGGGGGAGGGGTGGCTTCAGGCAAAAAGAAAAAAAGTTTGGGCAACAACGTGGTAAAGTTTTACTGATTTTACTGTTTTCTACACTTTAGTCAGTATTAGATACCAGGTTATGACAATGGATGGATGGGTTATTATTATTATTAAGCAATTAACAGGTACCAATATCTCCTCAATTCACCTAAAACACATTTGACTGTGAGAAGAAACCAGAGCACCTGCAGGAAACACACACAAAAGCACACATGGACACAACACACATGCTAACTCCACACAAATTGAGTCGGATTTGAACACACACGAAGCAGGAGCAACAAGTCATACCAAGAACAAAATCACAAAGTAAAAGTAACACCAGGACAAATTATTCAGGGAAGAGTGAAACAAAAGGCAGCATGTTAAGAATTCAGGAATGTATTTTTTTCCCCTGTTTTTTTTTCCCCACATATGGAAATTACTGGTAATGAAAATTGATTTTACAATGATACACTTTACCTGCATATCTTCAGAAAAAAATATATATATACATGGTATATGAGGCAAGCCTGTATATCGTTTTACCCTAATTTGCACACTAATACTAACCTAGTGGACTCTAGCGTGCAGCTTTTTGTTTCAACTGCGGTATAAATAAATGTGAATAAATGTACTGTGAAACTCAATTTGTGTTGGTCTGAAAAAACTGGTACAGGCACATTTCACCCAGTCATGTTTCACTTGTTTCATCATTCTTATATTAAAACTGGATTAATTAAAACTGGGGAAAATGACAAACGCATTTTAAAATGCAAAATTTAAAAAACAAGTCCTTAGCAAAGCTGTTGGGTGCGACATTAAAATTTCACTCTTGTGACACATTCAGCATTTACTCATACTTTTCTTCAAAGCAGTTTACAGTGGTACGATTTACACGTGTACGCGGTGGGGTAATTTTTACTGCATTCATTCAGGGTGAGTATCCTACTGAGGGACAGTACAGCAGGATGTGTGATTCAAACATGGCTCCTTTTCCAACTCCAGCCACTATGCCACCTGTTGTCAGTTTTAACACAGATCTGACTTCAAGGTCACTGACGCTGGTGGGCCTCGGACACACAACCTTTGATATCTAGCACAATACCCAAAGAGCCATATTCATCAGGTCATTCAAGCAAAGCTTCCTATGTGCTCATGCTCAATGTTTGTCATCTTGTTACTAAACACCAGCTCTCAAGACCAGTATACAAAGTGCAAGTGAATTGAATTAATGTGCTGTCACATTGCAACTCTAACTGACCACTAACAAATGGGACGTGGAAATGCAGAAGGCATTCAGAACAAACTTAAAAATAGTCAAGGCAATACAATTTCTTAAAAAAGTGTTATGCATTTCTCAAGATACAAACGCTTGCAACACAAGGACCCCAGTGTACTTAACGTTTAAACTCACAAAGCGAGACAGTTTGCAGCTACCTGGAAATTTAATTGAGCTTCAGAGCTCTGCTTCTGCCTGATGTGCATGTTCTCACCATGTTTTAGAGAGTTCTCTCTATACGCCTCACGCTCTGACCACCCTGGGTTTGACCCCAGAATACTGCGGACTTTCTGGCATCTCTCACTGTAAATTAATTAATCAGTGTTTTCTCTCAGTGAACAAAGAGCCTACAGCTAAGCCCTCTTGGTTTTTCTGTTATGTTTTCAGATTTTATAAATAGACATTTATCAGCAGTATTTGAGTTACATTTGCTGGTCCAACAATAAGTGTATTAATTTTCATCCAATCTCCCTTTCCTCTGTAATATTTTAACCCTGTTAATAAGCAGGCATATTAGTGTCTCAATCCGAAGTGAGAATGTTTCCACTGAATCTGCATTTTAAGTGATTTTTCAAAATAAGTATTAGTTATTAGGTTGAATAATAAAAACAGTAAGAACCGCTGATTTAGGAAAAATAAAATGAAATTCCGCAGTCTAATTTAATTATTAGGTTTTGGAATTCAGTCCAGAATGCATGCTTTAAAGGTTTATGTATGACAAACATATCATACAAATGTATTTTTAAGCAAAGCCAAATCTGCCTTTGGGCTAGGATAATTACTTATCAGCATTACTGTGCATTAAAAGAGCCAAGACATGCAGTGGCTGTCTATTTACGAGGATTTTTTTTTCCCCTCTCTCTTCCTCCTCAAATAGATTTCTCTGTTATCTCAAGTGGATTTGCGATGTCATGCGGAGCACATTAACTGCAGCCGTAAAGCTACAGGGTCATAAATCACTGGGTAAGTGGCCTCAGAGCTGCGGAGAGACTAAACTCTCTTTCCCAATTCCATCTCCAGTTGCAGCTCCCGTGTCTCTATCTTTTCTTGCCCAAATGCCTCTTTCCACTCCTCACTCTCACCTTGCTCCTTGTCTTTTTTCTCATCTTATTCTTCATCTTGTTTCTATGCCCCTTCCTTAGCTCCTCCTTGATCTTGTTTCCTCACTCTGACCTCACTGGTTCTTCCTCTTCCTCATCCTGACCGCTCCTCGTTTCCCCATCCATCTCGTCATCCTTTCATTTTTACTCCTCTTTGCTCGTTTCCTTACCTCATTCTCTTGTCATCTTGCTGAATCACATTTTTCTTGCTCCTTTTCCCTCACCTCTTCTTCATCATTTCGTTAGACTGACCATGTTCCCTTCTCTCATCTTCTTCATCTCATCTGTCTGATCTTGCTGAACTTCCTCATCCTGACCATGCTGTTTCCCCATCCACTCCTTACATTTCATTCCCCTTCCTTTTTCCACCCTCTTTCCATCACTCCAACCTTCTCACTTTCCCCATCCACATCCTGTTGGATCTTTTCTTTCCTGTTTCCTTCGCCACTGTGTGTACTCCTTATCCTCATTCTCATATTTATTACCGTTGCTGCTACCTTTCCTATCCTCCACTCTAACCTCATGCAGATCTCTCTGTTCCTCCTTCCTTTCCCCATCTTGTTCATGCTCCCTTTCTCCAAACCTTTTTCTATCCAGAAATTCCTGCTTGATCCTGCACCACACTCTCACCATTTTCCGGTTTCTACTCTTCAGCCTCATCATACTTATAAGCCCCCTTTTCCTTATTGCTTACTGTACTTTACTAAATAATTAATAAATGGGAGGACAAACATGAAGAATGTACACTTTAAAATGAATATGCACGTGGAATTAGTTAGTTGTAAATTACTGCACATCCACCGTATGTAATTTACCCCTCTGCTGTGCCAAAGTTAACCTCAATCACAAATTAACATATAAGTTAACAGCACTTTTCAGCGTGACCTAATGTAAAACTTCAGCATTGTGGCTTCGGTGACCTGCTAACATTTCCATCAAAAACAATGTGCAAGCAAAGCAGTGCACAATTATAGTATAGCAGCCTGTGCTGAATGGTTTGCATAATATGCGGTGAAATATCATTTGTATAATTCTGTGGGGTGTAAAAAGGAAAATCCATCTGAATTTGGATGAACAACAGTCCCCCTCTGGAAACACCCACCAATCTTTGATCCAATGACAGTTCCGCTGGGGGTGACATCATAAGCAACAGCACAAAGGGCACTTTGTAATCTGAACCAAAACAAAGATGAGTATTTTTGTTCTTTGTCTTGCACAATGTACAAAACACGACTGATCGAATCTGAAAGCCAGCATGCCTCCGGATATAATACTGTATGAAGTGCCGTACACAAAGATAAAGATAAAGCATATTGATCAGATTGTGCAGTTGTCTCTTTTTCTGTCTTGACAGGGTAATCTAATTTCACACGGGCAACAGGGAATAAAGCAGAATGCCAATGTAACGTTTAATCATTTAACGTTGTTTTCCATGAGCAGTAAACATGAAACTATAGCTTGGAGCAGTTACCATGGAAATGTCTTGACGTGTTCAAAATGAATGCAGTTTTCAAAACAAACATTCACCATTTGAGAGCACATGACATGGAAAGAATAAATGCTTATTATTATTAATCACTTTAGCACAAGACAACTTCTCTTTGACCAACTGAGTTTACCTTGTGGTGCTTATCTTGAACTAAATTGAGTTGTTTAAATAAGAAAAACTAGTGTTTAACATACTATGAGGGAGGAAAAAAAATTAATATAATTTAAATAGACTTGCTACTACTCATTCTGCCATTAGAAGGTGGTTTTTTTTCCCCCCACTTCCATCCATCCCTCCTCACTGTGGCTCTGCCGGAATGAATCTGCTACCCCTGAGCGTGATCTTATAACAATCACCTGCTAACCAGACAGCCACATGACCATTCTTTAACCCATTCTGATCAATATGAAAATGTTATAATTTTTAAATCTCAAAATGTACTGAATATCTGTTAGCATGTCCAGGAGGCCTGGTGTGGTTCCTGTCTCTCCTGGAAATGAAATACAGGTTTGAGTTCCGCTTCTCTTTTACCATTAGCTTTTACTTCTACACTTCCATAAACTTTTTTTTTAAATCTTAATTGCTGTTACATACCTTTTAAATGTTGCATGACTTCTCTTTCTATCCTTTTTATTATGCACCTTGAAGGCATTATGTCAAGAAGGGCACTATGCAATGAAACTGAAAATCAAACAGTATCAGGCAAGTATCCTGTCCACAACATCTTCTTCAGAAGGGATCAGGAGAACGACAGACCATGTTAAGTGGACACAAACTTGACCCCTATGGTGACAAGTCGTCGTCTGCAGTGTGCAGGAGGTATGAACAGCTCATCCCAGCTGCGGCTTGACCTACATCGCAGAATGAGGCACAGTGACGTTCTAAAGCTGTCCTCATGCTTTTCAATCTTCGCTTTCACATTTCAGGTTTCACACACATACAGAAAACCACTGTGTTATTGTGTGCAGGTAAACTGAATGCAAACGAACTCTAATCACTTGTAAAACTTCAATATTTTTCTTAAAACTTATTTGTCGACAGTTTGCCTTGAGCCCATTGGATAATAGAGTCTGAAATTATTTCAAGTACGGGGGGGAGGACGCATGCCTTTGTAATTTTGTCTCAAATGATGCTTGAAGCAAAGTCAGAATATTGAAAAACAATTAAAACTGACATTTAGGAAAGTTGCAGTATAGCATTGTTAAAATTGCACTTAAAATTTTACAAGACATTTATTTTGCTATAATTTATCAAATATTTTATTACATCTCGTGCGTTTTATGCTCTATTTTTGCTTCTATTATGTGCTATAAATTACCTTTGCAATTTATAGCCTCGCATCAACAACACACTGGTCAGAAGACAGATTAATAGGTCAAGAGTTGCTCATGCCTAAGTAAAAGATCAGAACTTGTTTTTTTACAATTATTAGAACATGTACAGCAATAAAAATGGAGAATCTGTGTCTGGCACGTACCTCTAGATCCTACAACACTCTTTCTGCTGCCTTCCCCCCCTCCACGTCCCCTTCTTTCTCCCCCTTAATATTTTAAGTTGAGATGGAAAATTTGGAGCTTTTGTTTCTGTGTAAAAGATGCAAATGTATTCACATGGAGGATTAGCACGTCTGCATCTCCATCCAGATAGAGGGAGGGAAAAAGGCCGGATTTTTATGCAAAAGATTTCTGCTTCTCTGTGTGACAACACTAATGCATCACTCATAGACAGTTTTAATCTCTTTAAAATGAACCTCACTTTGAACTGCTGCTTTGGCGAGATACACACAATTGTGTGTATGTGCGTGTGTTTGTCAGTGTCTTTGTCTACATATGTGTATTTTTCTCCGTTCCTGTCTAGCAGCACATCACTCCAACAGGCCTATCATTCATCCTTTGAATATTGCTCCTTCTTGCCTCACATCAGTAAACTTACCAAATTCACCAGAATGATGGAAACAATTTTTCACAGCATACATTTTTTAAGATATCCAAGTGCTACTTACCCAAGGCACTTCATTAGTTAAAATAACTCTTGGAATTCTTGCATCAATGGGAATAGCTTGACTTGGAATCATTTTCCTTATTAATTCGATTTATTTGGATCATACCCACCTCAACTAACTGCCCCAGTGAATTTAACAAAAAATACACATTCAAACACAAAAAAGCAGCAACACTCAACAATTAATATGAGTAATACCAAAATTATATACATTTAAAGGCCAGTGCAAGAAGGAACATGGGAAACAAAACTCGTAATGGTAGAGGAAAAAACCTACCTGCAGGCGGTCCCAAGCCAGCGTGGGGGGTCCGGGGGGTCAATGGTGTAGGAATGACAGAATGCCGGCATTTCACAAGCCGTTTCTTTAACTGTCGTTTCGGCAGGTCTCGGCCTGGCACGTCAAATGATGGAACACAAACAAGCAAACAAACCATCAGACTGACAGCAACAGCTAAAGAAGACGCTGGAGATGAATTAGACGGTTTGGTCTCGTCACTACCTGCTTACAGCAACTAGCTACTCCTCAGCCAAATAATCGTTAATAGCAATAAGAAGCACAAACAAGGGCTCTCATGAAAACGCTCGTAAACGATTAGAAAAAAGTCTGCAGCTGGACCTGAACTTTTACGTACTTCATTCTTGTTTCCTCGTTGAAGAGACTCGGAAAGACGAGCAGAGGCCGAAAGCGGCTCGCGGACACAAACCCAGCGCACGCGGGCTGACTTTTGGCGGGAGGGCGTCTGTTGTCAGTTCGTAGTAGAAATATGTACATTTGTAGACACATATATAAATAAGATCAGTCGCTTCTGACACGCGTGAATTCAAAGACATGCTAATAAAACGACACATTTATTTTGATTAACATCTGATTGGGGGTCGGTGGTGAAATCGCCTCAAAACGAACGGCAAACGCAACTGACTTTAAGAGCGTGGTGCTCATACAGTGACTTAACCGAGGTCTTAACTTAACCACCGCGCTTAAACAAGGTACTTTGACGGGATGACTTGGTTAACCGCAGCCTCCCGAAATTATACTGTAGTCTTTCCACTGTTTTCTAAAGTGGAATTTGCACCGGGAGCCTCTATGCAATACGTCGCAATGCGTCGAAATACGGCACGAGTGACGTCATGCGAACAAAAAGTTACTTTACAGCGATTGTTACAAAAGGCATTACAACAGTCAAATATGTCCCCTTAAATACTGAATATTTGCAACGCTAAATAAGTTGTCATGACATTTTGCTTAGGCTTCCTGTCCACCAGTGCGGGAACATTAGTTAACATTCATCGGATCTAGAACCTCAGCCAGACAGTCTCTCCCAAAAGGTTGTATCATTTATCTTTAACACCCTACAGTGGTGTGACATGCCGTGAATCTGTCTTAAGTTGTATTGTGAGTGACGGAGCAGAGAATAGTTGCTTACATCCAAAGGGTAACCAAAAAAAGGAAGAAATTACTGAGAAAATTTAAAGAATCACTTATCTTCCAGCTTTTTCTTGTTTGTATGAAGAACAGATATCAGCGGCCCGTGGGATGCACAAACACAATGCCGAGATAGTTTCTACTCAATAAATTCGATTTTCTTTCCATTTTAGGCATTCAGCAGCAGGTTTCAAGCACAGGTAAACATATTTGTTCAGTAAGCTCTCCCAGCGCTTTTGTTGCTTCCAATTTTAAGCATTATGGAGCAACAATGACACACGCCGGGAACAACAGAATAAACTGGCAAGTGTTTCCGACACATCTCACTACATCGACGACCGTGCGATAAAAAAGAAAGTGAGGATTCTTCATTTCACTCCAATTCTGAGTTCATTTGTACTGTCAGCTGGGGTTCAGTGCCTCATATTCTTTTGTATCTGAACTAATCTGAACCCTTCACAGTAGTATTCATCCGTTCGCTCTACCTGGAGCTGCTAAATCAGACTTTATTATACATTTGAATACCTGACGAGACGATGCAAGACATTAATATAATCCAGACACAATGGTGGTTTTAAATGAATCTTTGTAGTGTAAATCTGGCTATTGAAGACCTTTTTGACATTAGATGTAAGGATGTTAACCTCTTGCTGTTACATTCTGTCATGGGATTTGAACAGGTGTGTTCGTTCCAGAAAGAGATTTGCATGTTCGTGGCGGAATCCGAGCGAAAAGGGAGCTTCATCCTCGAACGATGCCACGGGATTAGACTGGGAGAATGTCACCACTGCAATCCACAAGCTCTTTGACGTTTTCGTTGATACCTTGTTATCGCGAGTATTTTTTTGCTGTTGTTGTTAAGCATTAAACCACGTGACCCAAAATGGCAAAGGATTTTTGCAGAAATACTTAAGAATCGCACGTTTCAATTCTAACGTTTTCACGTTCGTGGTTAGAATTGTGTGTTTGCAGGATTTATGTAATAATTATCGTTTTGTTGCTTGGAATTTTTTTCATACAACCGAAAACTTTCCACATTTGCAGCACGGGGCATCTTTCATACAGACATTTCTGCCTGAGGACCTGGTGTGAAGGTACTGCAGCTGGGCCTTTCTTGGGATGTGATCCAACCGTCAGATCCTTGACCACTTTGTCACCTGCAAGTGCTGAGTTTTCACAACTAGAGGTGTATATTTGGTCTTATTTTATATGAGTAAAAGACATCATGCTGTGCACACTGATGCTTCATTGACATTGACCGTTTTTGTTATGGCTGATCATGCTACGCCACTGGACATCAAGCAGCCACAATGGAGGGCCTTCAAAGTAACTTTTTACTGCTTTTCCTAAGCCAGTAACACCAGAGGTCATTAAACCTGGACTGGTTCACTTGGACCACAAATCCAAGCCTTATGCCGCACAATCCTACAGATGAACAAAGACACTCTCAGTACCATCTCAATGCAAAGAAGATAAAGCTAAGAAGATGATCTAGGCTTTGCAGATTCCCCCAGAAAACAATTGACCCTACAATAATTTAGAAAGACGGAGTTACGCCCAAAAAGGTCTTGCACTCTACATTGTCTCCCAAGAAGGAAAATCCACACCGCAGCGTTTCTTAGAGATCAACACCTTACAATGACTTAAAAAGAGATAGAGCTACATCCTAAAGTGGGTTGAGCACAGAAATTTGGACAGTTATTCCAAAGCAACAGATGGTGTTCAGGTCTGTGTGTGAGAGAGAAAGAGAGAGTGGGGCATTGGCAAAATGCTGGAAGGACACTGGCAGCACTACAAAGAGCCGGTACTTATAAATTTCCACATAGCTCTGGCATTACAGACCAACATGGGTGTCGTCCAAATGGGTTTTGGTGCCACGCAGTCCCTCGGTCAAACATCCGTAGGACACCTAAATGCGTAATTTCAGTTGGCACAAGTCTCCGTTCTCAACAACAACCAGTCTGTATCCATCTACACCTTCATTTGGTCTCCACTATGGAGTGTTCAAACACAGTTACAGGAGAGTGCCAGTGGTCCTCGGTAATACATTAGGGTGACAAACCCTCCCATGCACACCCTGCAAATGCCCATCGAAGGTTCATTCACCTCCAGACACGGACGGAGAAGAAAGACAATGATGGAGGGCTTAAGAAAGCATCGGCGCACAGAGTAGAGAGACACCTCAATTTGCAGTTTGTCAACAGTTCATGGGACAAAAACAATGGCATTTCGTTTGGTGCTTAGACGGTCCGAGAAAACTCCGAACTTTTGAGCCCAAATGGGTCTGGCGGGGGATGGGGGGGCTTACTTGAATGGAATGGAAGCGAGTCCCGGCTGAGTGAATGTAAAGTGTTCAAAGCTCTTAGAAAGGAATGCGAACGATGTATAAACGCTGTATAAACACATTAACGGTGGTTCCAATGCGCAGCCCCGCAGCTGGCGCCGTAGCTACATTAGCTGAAATTTTATACAAAGCAGTGAAAACGGAGCGTCTGCCCCCATTTGCAGAACTCCTGATCGCTGGCCAAACACGCCGGAGGCACTTACACTAATAAACACATTTCTACATTCTAAAAAAACGTATCATTAATGCAATTCGCTTTTCAAATGGGACGGGGAAGGAAAACAAAATCGTGCGTGTTTTCTCTTAGCATTTGATGTCCATCTTAATGTTTCGAGGCTATTAACCGTGTCTGTTCGGCTGCACTGTGAACAGCGGGAGGTCGCTGACAGCAAGGGCGTGGAAGAATGACTTTGCACGTGGAAACCGATCTGCAAGTTGCTGCGTTTAAGGTGGCCTGGTCACTAACAGCAAGGCTGTTTGCCTCCTTATGCCTCTCGCATCTCTCGTCCCTGGAGGAAGATGCAGCGACAAGGCCTGTGTTTCCACGCTTCAGTCACTAAAACCTGGTGAGACAAGCTTTCCCTTCATTAAAGCAATTATTAATTAACATTAACAAACATTACAAACATTAAACGGAATGGGAATTCTTATTGTGTTAAAACAAGGCTTATTACTTCTTGTTCCGATCTTTGTTCGGCCTGTTGAAATGTGAGATTTTTTCATTATGGTTAAATAATGCCACGCTTGTGTTGCAAACCAGCACCAAAAACTTCAAATTCAGCATCTGGCTAAAGTGTGTATCGTGGACCAAAGTGTAACATTTGCGAGGGTACGGCAAATTTAATTTGTACAACACTGTTCTGTTTTAGTCTTTTGTCAATTATTTTTTTAATCTTACTGCGTCATTAACTGCAATAATTATAGAGTGAAAATACGCTGTGATGCACTTTGGTGAGAACATAAAATTAGACAGCTCTGTTCTACAGTAATATGCGAGATGGTGTTTTGTGAAAAATCCCTGTTTTCCTTAGCTCACCATTTACTACTGAATCATACAAAATACAAGTTTTTTGAAACAGTGGCTGCAAATGAATAAGAAAAATTAAAAGTTGTGTGTTGACATGATTAAGATTTGGGTCATATTTCCTTTCAGCTGTGCTCCTACTGTATTTTTAGCAATGTGACAGAAGTACCGTGTCAGCTGCGTTTAGCTAATAGGACTAAGTTGCCTTTACATTACAATCATTTTATTAAACTCTGTATACATAGAGACATGGCTAAAATTACTGGTACCCTTTCATTTTTTCCAAGAAGCCCGGAATTTTCTCGGAAATAATTTGAAACTGACAGAAGTATTTGGTGTCCGCCATTCTTTATTCCACATTTAATAGAAAAGGAACTTGCTTTTGACTTGTGATTTAACATATTATTGTAAATAATAAAACAAACGAAAATGTCATAGACAGAAATATTGGGACCCTTAACCTAATACTTAGTAGCACAGCCTTGCTTTCTGTACCTCTGAATGAGGCTTCCACACGTCTCCGCTGGTAGTTCGGCCTCCTCTCCTTGAGCAAACCAATCCAGTGCTCTCAGGTCTGATGGCTGCTTCTGAAACACCCAAAAAACAGAGAAAATGATAAGGGGGCAAACAGTCCCACACCACTGATGATCTATCTATGCTTCGTCTGTCTGTCTAAATTATGTACACGAGTTACATTACAAGACAAAGTAGGGATTATAACGGAAGCCTAATCTAGGGGTACCGGTTAAACACTATTGCTATGTCTGCCAGGAATTTTGAGCTCAGGTCACCACCTGGTCGCAAGCTGGTGAAGGGTCATGTGGCATTGGATCCTCATTTGCATATAATAGTCACACAGTCTCAGGTGTAACTGCTGCTGTCTTCCACAGCCAGGACAGGCAATCGCAACTTCTGCAGCTGTCAGGGGTGTATATAAGGAGAAAGGGGCAACACCTCGAGGAAGCAGAAAATCAAACTAAGCTGTTTCACTTAATATTCTCACTTTTCATTAGATTTACTTGAGGCGTTTAAAGAACCTAATCTGTGAGGGGCTGGCTCTGCAACAAACAAACCCTTCACTGGAGTAGTGATGGCTGAAAAGGAAATGAAAATGAAAGTCCTGCAGATTACAAACTGTGATGTAGTGATAAAAGTGAGTGTAAATTTACGAATAAATGTGGTTTTTGAACAGAATTCCATTACCACCTATGCATGTATGTTAAGGATGGTCTATATGGTTGTTGGGTCCACTCTATATAAGGCAGAAGAGGGGCACACGGGTTCAACAGCTTGGCACATACTCTTCATGCAAGATTCAGGCCACGAGCGCCGTCAGCAGAAGGCATTCCAAAACATGGCAGAGTCCCACCGTCCGTCCCTCTCCGTGAACAAATCAAACAGTCACTAAAAACCAAGGCGAGCAAAGCAAGCGCCCCCTCCAAACGCGCCAGTGTGGCACTCCAGAGGGAAATGGAGCCCTGTTACAGGTGAAGAAAGCAGGAGGGAGGCACGGCCCCTCTTTCTGGAGAACAGAGGAGCACATCCTGCAGTCCCAGCCCCTGGCCTCATCCCGGTGGACCAACAAACGTTTATCACCATGAGTGAGAGCACCAGGAGGACCCTCCCCCTCCAGACGAAGCTGGAGGGTCCGCTTTCCTCTGCCTCCAGAACGCAGCCCGGGAGCCAAGCCAGGAGGCGAGGTGGGTGCGCCAAGCCTGGTGTCAACTGGTTGGGCCCTGGCAGGCCCGCCCAGGGGTTGGTGATACACAAGCTGGAGGAATTTTCGTTGGATTACTTCTGGGCCACAGCAGGGCGCCTTGGCAACGTTGCCCCCCAGTTACTTTGAGGATTTCTGGGCAGCGTCCCAAAGCCCTGCGGCTGCCCGGGTGCATGGAAAAGCAGAGGAATGGAACTTCAGCTGGCCACGGACTAGGCTGCACACGGTCCACGCTGGTCCCTGCAGCATGGGAAACAGGACTGTGAGTGTGTGCTCTGTGCGTGTGTTCAATAGCGGGCAGTAAATTGGTCATCAGTTTGAAACCACATGAGCGGTTTGTCACAGCGGGAGATGCAACTTTGCGGTTAATGTACTTTAAGGATGGCATGTCTTAGCATCGGTTGCTGGGGCACCTGTGAACAGTTGCTACCAGATTCCTGTATTCTCTGGGGATTTTCTTTATCATGGTTCTTCATTTTGAATACATATGCCAAACATTTAAATGCTTTTATTTGTTAAGTTTTTTGTTTCATCTTTAAATCATTACTTTGCCACCATTCATTTTCTTCTAAAAGCCATCCCGACTCCAACCTGAACGCTAAACTTAACTCGTAACAGAACTCCAATGTATTATTTATCTGCATTCAGCATCTTGGACCACATGACACACAGTCATTGCTGGACCTCTGTATGTCACCTGCAGGAGGGAAAACACACACTGCAAATGAAAGGTAATGAATGAGAGCAACAGTCATGCCCAGGCGGAAGAAGTGACTCACTGCACTCAGAAACGCAACATACATGCCACAAAATGCATTCAGATGCAGTGAACAGCGATTCACCCCGTTACTCATCGCAGGGGTGTTTTACTCCAGTCCATGCGTGAAGCACAAAGCCCACTGCCTTCCTTTCCCACCCCAAACCAACTGTCTGCTCCTCAAAGCCATTGTAGGATTATTTGGTGGATTTTTTTAAAAAGTGGAATGTGCAAATGTAAGATCGCGAAGGATTTTAAAAACAAACCCGGGAAGGATTGTGTGTCTGCAGCTGTAAATCTGTGCATGTTGTTGATGGACTTTTGTCTGCTCTCACTTTGGAGAAAAGCGTCAGCAAGGTGAATAAATGTAAATGTAAATGAGGAGCTTAACTGTTTTTTACTGCAGCTCTTTGGTTACAAGCATCAGGACTTGTGGTCAGAATTTAGCCTCCGGAGTAATGAGGACTAATGTGACTAGTGAAATCTGGAATGTCAGCACTTCCTCTTTCATACCAGGGTGACTAAGAGTATTTTAGTACTTATAAAGGAACTGAGAACATGTAGTAACATTTTCAAAAGTACAAAAAAATACAAAATTCTCCCCACCCACTAGGTTTTTAGGAATAGCATTTATGATCATGTTCAGATATGCAGAACAGACCAGTGTTGCCATTTACTATGTGACAAAGGCAGCTGGTGGATGATCAATAATACCAACATGAAGACAAATACACAATCACATTGGCATCTCATAAATACATTTCTCAAACTTTCCCAGTTTTTCTACTTATGTAATATTATGAGTTCTTGTTAAATGCCTTGAATTTAGTAACAAGTGAACACAAACTACTGCATATATGAATGTAAAATAGATTGTGTGCAGAGTCACAGTAGACTGCAAGTGCAGTGACTCAAGATGAGATCTTCAGGGCAAAGGTTGCTGGCTAAATACCTGCCCTCTGAACTAGAGACTTAACTGGTTCACCAAAACCTTCAAATAAATCAAGTGAAAGTCACATTCGGGAAATATAAATGTTTGCTGTGAATTATAATTATTGTACAAACATAGATACATATACAGTACAGCAAAAGTCTTAGGCACGTGGGGGAAAATGCTATAAAGCGAGGATGGTTCCAAAAATAACGCCACGAATACTTATTAATCAATAAACCTTCTAAAAAGTGCAGTAGACAAAAAAAACCTCAGTAAAATCTATATTTGATGTGACCACCCTTTGCCTTTAAAACAGCATCAGTTCTCTTACGGAAACTTGCATGCAGTTTAAGGTTGAGGTTGGTAGGTTCTTCCAAACATTTTGAGGAACTGGCCCCAGTTCTTCTGCAGACTTTGACTGTCTCTGGATGTCCTCCCAGACTGACTCGATCATGTTGAGATCAGGGCTCTGTGGGGACCATACCGTCTGTTGCAGGATTCCTTCTTTTTGCTGAAGATAGTTGTGTATGACTGAGATTGGGTGTTTGAGGTCATTCTCAAGCTGCAGAATGAATTTGGGACCAACCAGAAACCTCCCTGATGGTAGATAAGAATCTACCTGTACTTCTCAACACATGTTGAAGCTGCATGCCTAAGACTTTTACACAGTACTGTATATGATAGAAAGAAAAGTAAAAAATGACACATTTCGCACGATGATACATTTACTCCTGGCAGGTGATGAGTGATGCAACGTTTTGTAAATGTTGCCCCGTGCAACAACAGAACAAGTTATGACAGAGGCCAATAATGTACTTCCTGGTTCATATCATGACAGACAAAAATGTGTTAAAATAAAAATTTGCCACGTGAGTCATAACTGTTGAGAACACCAAGAGGAGACAAGAGGAAAGAGGTGGGAAAGGAAAGAAAAGAACATGTCTGCAGCTTTTCAAGGATCCCAGAGCTGTGACAAGCAGCGTGGATGAAGGATGTAGACGGGTGTTCTGGAGGCTGCTAATGTATGGTACGTCCCACTGTTGTAATCTGAAAGTAAGTAATCTGAAGAGCTTTGGTAAAATATTTGAAAAGACAGTAATGTAAAAGGCTCCAATAAAAAATAGGAAAAAACAACTAAGCTCTGGGAAGCGACACAGGGCCATCGGGACTCAAACAACAAGGCACAAAAACAGCTTTTTCCATCAAGCGGTGCCCCTTATCGGCCTCTCAAGTGCACATCTTAATCCATGGACATTAAGACTGCTAACTCAGTGAATGTCCAAAAGTAATATTTTATTTAAAGTGTCACCTACAACACCACCCGTTTAAGGTTGTGACTTTCCGTCTCTGTGCTCACAATCACATATGCTCAAAAACATCCTTGTGAATAACTCCAGTCTTTTTTATAGTATAAGTGCATTTTCTTCAGTTTGTTACTGTATACGTACTGTGTTGCTTTAATGTTGTTATGTTGTGTTACTGAATGAGCCAACCTAAATTCAACATTCCCAGTAATGTCTTATTTTAGTTATCATCAACAGCGGTCAGATACCCCCCTCATACAGGTCAGCATTAATATTCCACTCACTGATTTTTCTCTTTGTTTATGAAAAAAAGTTTAGGTATTTAGGCTGATTCATCTTTTTTCGAATCATATATTTCATAAGGTGGTGTGACATAGTTTCCACAGCTATTGTGTCTTAGTTTAACAGCCCGTCATGGTGTACTACTTTCCATATGTTGCGAAAAGTGGTTGAAAGTACAAAAATTCCACCATATTACAGTAGTTTCCTGCCTGGTTGGGGAAGGGATGATTCAACTAAATGCCAGGAAACAATTAAATAAACATGCAAATCCTCCAGATAAACACGTGACGAACAGTTATTGAGTGCTGGGCATTGCCAGCGACGGGAAAGCACTCCGCGGAATTTCACGCTGCTGTTTCTGGCCACTCAAACACACAAATGAACAAACAAAATGATAATAATAATAATCACAATGTTGTGAAGCACCTTTAAAAGCTACTTCTCAGGTGTGTTAGTGGCATATATTCTGTTTTGGGTATAACAATAAGAAAACAGGAAAATTAACCACGGAAGTCAGCATGAAAAATTGCAAGAAAATCTACAGAACAACAGTCTGTAAGGCTAACAAAAAGACTGTAATACAGATAGTAGCAAAACAGAGGATGAACAGGAGGGAAAGACAGGAAGGACACAGGTGTGTCAGTTAAAAGCAGTTTTGAACAGGTGGGTCTGCAGCCTGGATTTAAAGTTGTCCACAGCAGGAGATCTGCTGATGTTCTTGGGAAGAGAATCCCACGGTTTGGGGATCCTGCAGGAGAACATCTGACCTCCACGTAGGAGAAGAGATGGAGGAAGACGGAGGAACACTGCGACTGTCACAAAAAGAGGGCAAGCGGGAGATCCGTGCTGTTTCAGCAGGGGGCAATGCTAGGCCGCGTGGAAGGGAAGTTCTTCCAAAATGGCTCCCACATCAGGGGTCTGCAGGCCGGGGAACGAATGCTCCAACACCCTGGGGCATTGTGGGTGAATGAGACAGAGGAGCTATTCTCTCCCATCGTCCCACTACCAGTGTGTCCCACGTTAGCTAGTCCAGTGTCATGACATCACAGCTCTTCCACATACCGGTTCGACCGGCTTCATGCACTGGAGTTTCAACACAGTTAATCCTATCGAAAAATCCTGCATTTTCTGCGGCTTGAGGTCGAAACAAATTGCATTAGTTTATTAGCAATAAATTAATAAATAATAAATCAACTAAGTGATTGTAACGTACAGATTTGGATGAATTTATGAATTTGTTATGGCATAAAAATGAGACACATTTGTTTGAGAGTGAATAGTTTCCATTGCGCCAGCAGGTGTCCGATGCGTACCTCCACGTGCAAAAGAAGGAAATCGGTACGTGCCGAAAACGCCGCATTCATGTGCCGACCCTACATGGAAGAAGCGAAGGAAAGCTGAATTTGTTATGCGTCCCAACGTATTTCATGTCAAAAATGGCGAATTATTATGATAAATGAAGTTATTCGTGAGCATGGAGAATTAATGAAGACTTCCATTCAGAAGAAAGACTTTATTTCAAAGTAAAGATTTGAGCTGAGCAGGTAGATATTTAGAACAAAAGTAACATAGATTTGAAAGAAAATACATTTTAAAATAATTTTCCATGTTCATTCACACTGGCACTTTTTTGATTACAGCAATTCCTCGGTATCTGGATGAAATCTGTCCCAGAAAATGGGCTGGACACTGAATTTTTCAGATAATCACATTATTTTTCACATTGTTTTAAATGGGGAAAATAAACAAATAATGCGCCCCGAGCCCGTCGGAAAACTCCTACATTCGGACACCAAAGGACTCCAGCAAAAAAGAGAAGTATTTACAGGCTCAAATTATTTCTGATGCTGCTCCGACTGATTCTGCATATAAATTGAAGGCGTTTCATTGCTTCTGTGTCGGTTATTATTGCCATTATTTAGTGGGTTGCTTTGTGCATCTCCTATTTAAGAGCTGTGATTTATGGCATAGGTCTGTGAGAGAAATATGTACTGCGTGCTCTTCAGACTTCACTCTTGTGAGCACAACTATTAAGTCTGGGTGCCCTTTGATCTGTGGAACTGGCCTTGGGGTCATGAGAATAAGGGCTTCTTTATCTTAATTGAAAAAATGAAATCATTAACCTGATGGCTCTATTGCTGCATGAAAGCATTTTTTCTTCATTCCCAAAAGAAAGTTAACAACATGAGAGTGGGAGACAGAAAAAAAAATCAATAAAACAAGATTCAAATTTGACTTGGGTTAATTTGATTAATAAAATTCCAAACGAAAACACAGAGAAGGGGAAATGTGGCTCGAACAAAATTACCGAGTGCCGCCACCAGCAATTTCAGTAATGCCGGAATATCAAAGACTGGCGCAATAACTACTGCTCCTCTGGTTTGTTGTTTTGAAGCTGAAAATTAAATTATACCTCTGGACGTGCATGACATTGAAGTGCTAATTTATTAACTTTGCCTTATCGCCGGTTCTGTTCATCTTCCTTTAACCTTTTCAGACCAGGTGGAGTTCTTTGAATACTTCAGATATCTATGTTATTTGTTTGATTTTTTTTTTTTTTTAATAGACACTTAAAAGATTCATTGGAACTGTGATGATTCCTGAGAGCCCGTAGACCTGTGGTCTTGAAACTTGGCCAAGACCAGGTAACACAAAGCTACAGGCCCGGTTTGTCTTCACATTATAGTCCTTCTACAGTGGATTTTTTATTTATTTAGTCTCAAATAATGTCAGATTAAAGCATGTAAAAAGTCAAACCTGACATTGTGTTAAGTGTGTACAAGGCCAGTCAACAGAGGACTGACTGCTCGCCGTTGGATGTTAGTCTGTCCGATTCACCCCAAGACTTTATTAGGAACTTGCAAACAGCCTCACGTCACCAACCATTCTGGACCACGTTAAATCTCGACTTTTTACGTGTATTTATTTAGCTGACTCTTCTCTCCAAAACAGTGCGTGATGTTAAAATACTCACAACCGAATTACCCATGTATATACCACGGTAACTTTTACCTCTGTTTATTTATAGTTTATTTGTAACCAATCTGCATTAACCACTGCAACATTTCATGCAAAATTTTACTAGTTTTTTTTTTTCTCAACCGGCTCTGCTGAGACTCAAACCCATGATCTGCGCTTAATTCAAGTCCCTCACACATGACAGCGGCATATCAAAACACTTTGGAAAACATGCACGGGAACTTTGTTTCCTCCTCTAACACCGCTTGCTTATGTTTTACCGGCCAAGACGGCCGGATCGCACTCACCCTTTTGAAAGCAGCCTCCGTGAACAACTGAACGAGACGCCCAGAAGATCAGTCGCGAGAGATGCCATCTTCGGTTTCGGGTGATTCTTCTCATGTCAGCCGGTGGCTGTGATTTTACAGTGAACCATTAATTACAGTCAGGGCATTAATGCAGGCGCTGGAAACGGCAGCCGGTGACGTGTTGTGACAGCTCAGCTACAGCTCTCCTTGTGTTTTTGTTCAGGTGTGTTATGGGATCTTCAACCTGGGTAAACAAGAGGAAAGATACTGTCAAATAATGTGCTGTTTATATTTTATACTGGCATCTGACAATTATACGGGCTGCGTGCAGAAAGTACACTCCGACTGATGGCGTAGAAACATATAAATATTCACCACCCGATCATTTCCACAGATCTGATCCCTTTGCCTCCTGTGTTCTCCCTCTCGTATATACATTTTGGTTGTTATTACTCGAGTCACTTGCTGTTTGTCTCCAAACTTTTTATATTTGCATTCATATTATTGCTTTTAAATGCCTAGAAGGAAATTGCTGGAAGTGAACAACATGCACTGAACCGGAGTGAACTATTTGAATATATTCCAGGCCACAGATATACAATCAATCCAAATGAAATGATTTGTTCTGTAAAATCTCCCAGTTAGATGAATTCCCTTTGGGGAGGGGGGGGTTAAATTTTACAATTATTGTAAAAAAAAAAAACACCGGATCCCAGAAAAAAAAACGCATCACATAAAATGAATGAAAACACCAGAATTAAAGGCATTTTATGCATGACAGTAACACCTACATATTTTATAATATTTTAAACAAAGTTGTTATTTCTAGCATATCTCAATGTTATACATTCATGCATCTATTGTTAATGCGAGGTCCAGCGTCTGTCCTGACAGCACAGGGTGAGAGGCAAGGTCCTCCCTCAACAGAGACATTTTGATCATTTGGCTAAAGAGCATTTATGACGTAAAGCAGTGGAGTTGCTCAAGTTAAACTCAACAACTATATGCCACTGCAATGAAATAATCTTTGACATATAATTTGTGGAATGATCTGGGGTCCATGCTCAAACATCACCAGGTTCAGCACTGATCACCACCACCTTTACTGACCACCTCCACCAGGAGCTTCACCACCAGCACCGCTGAATTTTTTTACTCTGATGCTCTTACCATTTTATTTATCTATTGACCATTTTCTTATCCGTCTATATTCATGCACTTATTTACGTTCTACGTTCGATTTGTCTGCGTTGTCCTGTATTGTGTGTTTAGCACACTGAGGTCCAGGAGGAGCTGCATTTGGTTTTCTCATCTGCATAAGTACAGACTGCCAGTAAAGTGAATCTTGCACCTTGACAAAGGTCAGCCCTCCTAAGGAAGGAGCAAATCCCTGGTATTGTCTCCCTTGTGAACGAGGGAATCTGTTGAACTTGTCAGGATTTTCACCAATCTCTCGGTCCACTTTGCCTCTTGTGGGCGCTGGAAGTTGCCCCGTGTTTCACTTTGCACAAGCAACACATCTAGCAAAGCCCAGCACGGCGCATGTCTCCTGCGGTATCATCCTCAGCCCCACCCACGATCTTCTCCTGTGAAATTCAATAAACGCTGTCTGTAAGTAACAGTCAGATAAGAAAAAAAACTTCTAAAGCAAAGGCACCATCTCCAATTTGCATAAAAAAGGGTTGGGGAGGTGTGAGAGAGCGTGTTAATGTATGTCTATTGGCCTGTGACCAAGGGGTGGACCCACCGCCCTTATCAGTTCACAAACAGGAGAGAAGAGTGATTAGCATCTAATTTAACCCCATATTCTGCTCAATGATTCTCATCCAATTCTGCATCAATTCACTCCTTTCCCCTCATATAAATATATACAGTACATATATATCTATATATGGTGCAATCGCAGGGCTGTCTAGTTTTTTTTTTATGTGAAAATAGAAGACAAACATTTCCATTAGAAAGGGATGCCTTCAAGGGATGCCTTCATTTTTGGGGGGGATTGAATGCATAATGTCAGGCTGAATTTATTATGTCTCCATGCCACTGCTCCTGCAAGATATTATATTTGATGCCGATGTGCTCCAGGTGGGCTGTTGTTGATCAGCCCCGCCGCATGTGCACATTGAAAAAAGCTTGTTACTCACGCTAAGCGCGGCTTTTCACTCGGCGATCGGCAGAAAACAGAGCGCACGTTAAACGCCGCAAAATAAACGGAATAACATGTCACGACGCCTGGGTACATCTTTTTCTTTAATTCTGCCGACATGCGGCCGTGTTGCAGCGCAGAGGAGTATGTAAATAACTGATGGAAGAACAATAAGGGAGCGTAAATCGCAGGCCACACACGGCGAGCGGGGTGTGGAAACAGATAAGAGCGTGAAAACGCCGGCGTGCAAAGAAAGCAAAATGCTGCCGTTTTATACACTGAAGGGCACACACCGGCGCTCTCTTCTGCAGGATGTTCGGCTGGTCCCGTCAACTTTTATTTTTTCGTCGTTTAGCTGCTCAGCTGACACTTTTATCCAAAGTCAGTACAGTTTTATCTGTTTGTACAGCTTGCTGTTCTACAAGAGCAACTCAGGCACCTTGTTCAAGGGCACCGCAGCGGAGCTCTTCCCTTCTGAAAGGTCAAGCTGGATCCTCGGGTCACAAACATTCAAGTTACACATCTTTCTCTTCATTTGTCCCTTTTCAGCAACGTGCTTGTTATGGAGCAAACACTACTTGCTCCTAACAGTGTGTTTTTTAAATCCACGCTACCCGTAGCCAAGACTTTTTATCAATGTTGACATCATGGCTGGATTTACAAACAAAGTTATGTACAGGCCAGAATGTGACCCCAGAGGATCCAGCACACTTCTTACTCTCATTTGCTGCCTCAAATGTGAGCTCTTTACATTCAAGAGCCGTAATACGGTATGGATGCGGTAGAAAACAAAACACTGTAATGTAGTAACATCCAGGACACTTTTCCGATTCACGCTCTTGCCGTGTTCTTTATTCCATACCTGCAGCAGTGATGGATCGTGTGTGTTCTGGTGGATCCCAGGCGGAACGTCACGCTTCACGTGGAACGCGGATATGTCTGGCGAACTCAGGCGGAGCTCCCAGCCGTTGGGACACGTGTTCTGGACCCGCTGAAGCCTCCGTGCTGGTCAAGTGTGGCCATTTCCTGCAAAGTCCTTCGCTTCTTACAGTTTTGCTGCAATTACATTTCATAAACATTCATTCCATCCTAAACATACGTGCAGAATTTCAAAATACAATCTCTGACACCCTTGTCTACTTCTCACCATATGAACATAGAAATTCAAAAAGCAAACACTCAAAAAATGCTCTTCAGTTCTTCTCGCTGCATCAAATCCCATAGCTTATAAAAAGCCTTTAAATATTGAAAACGTTGATACAGCAAAATTACTCAGCTGTATAATTGACTACATCTGTGTTAATAGTTTAAAACTGTAAGTTGTTTTGAAGGAAAGCATCGGCTAAATGAATAAATGCAGAGAGAAAACTGTGATGTCAGCAGCCTGGGCAGAGCTCGTCGTTCAAACGCCTTCAGAAATTTTCAAAGCAACGTGTAGAATACTTGCAACAATATATTCTGCCACATCAAAACCAATTTAGTGCATTACTACATATTACAGAAAGGGTTCAAAACAACACGGTCTGTAGGCCACACACAAGGCAGCGCTTCTCTTTGACTGTTACCTGCACGTCCAGCAATACCTGTTACCGATTTTATCGGCCGTCTCAGTTTGTGAATCGGTCCTGGCAAACACACCTGTGTGTTACCTGGGCTCTTTGAACCAGGTGGGTTTAGGTTTGTTACACCGTCCCGGAGCTCTTGGATCCCAGTTGTTATGCCTCATCTGTACGCAAAGGAGGGCTAATTCCACTACAATATGCGGCACAAACCAAACAGTGGATCCATTTAGAGAAGAAACAGCCATTAAGAAAAAGCAATTTCTCCAGGTTTGTGCTCGGCTGCTCCGAGGTCCCCGCAGCCTAATGGTCTTTCATTACACGTTTCCTCCTCTGCCAATTAGGAGCCAGCAGAGCTTCACTGCGGGCCGCCGGTCGCCCACTTTGATCAGCACTTTGTTCACTGACACACGTCTAATAACCAGCAGGGTGGAGGGGGGTTACGGCTGACTCAGACGCTTCAAGGTTATACCCACTTCCCCTTCCCATTAGCCTCTGTGCTACCTAGTGGATGTAACCTTTCCTGGTCTTTGCTCCTGTGGGTGTGGATTTGCTGCCACTTGGACACCATGGTGGTCAGGTGGGGAGAAGGTGGGGGCAGGAGGGGACGCTTCTCTCTACTGTCTCTCATCAGGAGTGACAGCACACGGGATCCTCACTTTATAAGGGCTTTCGAGTTACACATTTTCAAAGATGCGGACTTGTTTCAGGTTGTTTATTTTTAGTTGCTAGTCCGTTTTTAGACCTTTGTTCAGAAGTGTGTCCTTCTGTGTCGTCACACTCTCTGCTTAGGGCTGCGCGCTGTGGTCCTGGAATCTTGTTGCGCAGCAAACGTCACCTGCATTCCCAAGACCGGCCATTTGTTGGCAGTACAGAGCACCCTGCACATGTTTATGGAAAAATTCCGCAAACAATCAGTACGAAAATGGAAATTTGTGAAGACAAGGTATCCTCATACTCAGGAACTTTAAATTAGTCTTAATTTTAATGTAACTTGACCTCAGAAATATAAAAAAAGTCTTACAACAGATTTTAATTTATTACAATAACACACATTACTTTTGCAGAACTTACCCAGAGAGGACGTGAAAGTACGTCATTCTCATTACACTTATTCTTTGCGTAGGTAACAAAGTAAACTGAAAAAGTGCCCAGATGCTGACAAATGCATATGTAATTTCAAGTTAATAAAAGACAGTAAAGTAAAATGAATGCTCCCATCCACTGTGTGGGACCCAGCAACCCCTCATAGAACCAGCAGCTGCCCAAAATTCAATGAATAACTACATCGCGGGGAATTTTCAACAGCGCCTCTGTTTGTTCTTATTTTCTCCACATTTTTCTAGTTCTGGTTTTATTTTATGTCCACGTTCATGTTCACTTCAAAGCTGACATGATTTCGCCAGGCATACGGAATCATGCGCAGCATCGGCACAAAACAGAAACGAATGTGGCAACTACAACCTTTAAGTGTGACAGACGTGCAGAGAGAAACCTGGTTACATCCTATTTAACTAATTAAACCTGCTTAGTTTGGAATTCAGTCATCGGTGCATTTCCCCAACAACAGTATAGAGGCAAGAATAATAATAAACAAAGTGCATGTAAAGGTTCTGCAAGGTCTGAAACCGCTGAAATGGCACGTGGGACTTATAGCGGTTAAACTGATTTAATTGTTTGACGTTTGTACAGCAAAGTGCTTTTGGTTTCGGCACAAATACAGCGGTAAACTACCATTCTGGCCCTTTCATTCCTCACTTTAAAAGTGTCACCTGTCCAGGTATCTTTTCTCAGGTGTAAATGCGCTTTATGAAAGTCCTAAAAAGATTAGATTAAATATGTGATTTGTTTACCGACACGTTGCTAAACTCAAAACGTTTGTTAACTTTTGTTTGACAAAAATCACACACAAATATTACGGCTCAATGAGCTGAGCAGCAGACATCATATTCGCTGGTTGTTGGCCATTTAGACCAAGTTTTTGCTTGTACTTCAATTCGTGTGTGAAGAAGACACAGGCATCCGCTGCTGCTTTCCCAGGGTCCCACACTTCACCTGTAATGTGTCCTCCTCCCCCCTGACGATGACCCCCCATGGAGGGAGGTGGGCACAGTGCCGCAGCTCATGGGCTGGGGGCTGTTAGTCATCTAACAGGCCATCAGCGGGTCTTTGTCCCCCACCATAAACCCGTTATCTCCTCCTCGCAGATTCTAATCGCACGGGGGGCCTCGTTTGCATTTAGAACCCGACTCCCTAATCTGGGCAGGGATTCCCACCGCTGCCCCTCTGCTCCCCCCATAAACGGCACGTTTAAAAGCCTTGATTTATCTCCTTCCCCATTTCCCATACACATAATAAGTTTTAATTGGATTTAACGTGCGACCGGAGCAAGGGGAAGGTGCTGGCCTTCCTTTGAGGGGATCTGTCAGGGAGGGAGGAGAGGCACGGGGTTCGAGGAGGGGTATGTTTACTGCCACACACGCACACGCACGCATACGCACACACACGCTTCTCCCTTCTGCATAGATTCACTCTAAATTGGTCGTGCACTGAATATTGAATCTTGTGTTCTCCATGTTTACAAATGTAAGATGGCGACAGATATGATGCTGATGATCGTAAATACGTGTATATATTTAAAATGACTTGCAGGGTTACACTGCCGGAAACTATCTGCCCATTTACACAGCAGGGTAATTTTACTGTGTTGCTTCGGGGTGACAACTAACTAAAGAACTAAAAGCACGAAGTGGGATTCAGACCTTGCTTCTTTCTTCAAGTGGAATATGGCAGCTATGCTCTCTGCTCTTAGGAAGACACGGTAATAGCAAAAATAAATATGTTTGTCTAAATATGCTTGTTTATCTTGTTTTGCTCCATTGTCTTCTGTTAATTTTCTTATAAGGATTAATTTTTTATTGATAGTCATCTTTCCTATCAATGGAAAGATGCAGGTGGAATGAAGCAATTAGAACAGATGGAACACATTCAGAGCGAGGAAGTAATGTTCAATCCGAAATTGCCTAATTTATCTGTTTATGGCAAAATCAGCAAGATATGCAATCAGAAATGCAAATGTTTATTTAATTATTTATGCTTATTAATAATTAACCCCCGGCTGACCTCCGCGGTCGTGGATGTGCTGTGCTTCCGTGCATCGTCTGGTGGAGGTAGTTGAACAGCACGGCCTCTCAGGTGCCGTCATCGACATTTTTACTCTGGCTTACCGCACTTGAGCACATGCTGCAGACTGAGCAAATGCCTCTAAGGGGGTTTTACATTTTGCACTGTGTTTTTTAAAAGGGGCTGCAGGTGGCGCAGTAGTTAGAGCTGGTGCAATTGGACGTGAAGAACTGGGATTCAAATCCCACCTCCTACTGTTGTGCCCTTGAGCTAGAATAGATTAAATGAAATAAAATTGTTTTCTAGACTTATCATCAGTTGCCACCCCAAGATGCTACATTTGAATTGTACGTTTAAAAAATTATTACGCTTTACTGCTGATCCTATCTACTATCACACATCCACTAGATATAGCTATAGATTGTCAGAATGAATTAAAACAAGCGTACCTTTATTATTTACTGAGTTTAGATGTCTTCATAGATGTTAGAGTTCTCGTGCGCTAACACGCTGTCAGGCACACAGAGATTAAAAAACAGTAAAACACACAGATGCGGACACACAATCACGGAGACGCAGTGCTTTAGTGCACGTGCGCGCACGCGGGGTATGGGTGTTAATCTGCCCCTGAGCCACTGCACGCACCTCCCTCAGCGGAGCCACAGCGCAGGACAGAGGAATTTCAGGTGCCTGAATTACAAAGGCGGTGTTTATGCTCGCGCCCGGTCGACCTTACAGCTATGTTACACTCTAAACATCACCTCCTGCTCACCCTGCCCATCGGGGGCAAACAGGTTTTTGGGGGGAAAATAAATAAATAAGGCACCCAAATGTGAAACAAACAGAACAGCAGCCTTGGGTTGGAGGTGAGCAATACACCGGTTTGACCGTGTGCCTTGGGGTCATGTGGGGGGGGGGGGGGGTTGTTATCTGGGTTGGGCAGAATGCAGTGGCGTAAATGACAAAGCGTGCTGAGGGCCATGGGGGGGGGGGCTGTAAAGCGCCGGAGAAAGTGCGCCGTCAATAGGCAACTGGCTGTGCAACACTGAGGTTCTATCCGTCATCATCACGCAGCTCAGCAGCAGTAGACTCTTCTGGAACCGTAAAAGACGGATTCTTCCTGACACATTTGCCCATTCGGTGAATTTCTGTTAGATGATATTTCTGTTATTATTTCTGGTTAAAATCCTGTCACATTCCCCCTAATGCAAAAAAGGTACCTAATTTTACCTTGTGATGTAGAACCCTGGATTAAGGTATTTACCCTGGACTGAAGCAGTAAAAATTACCCTGCTGTATAAACATAGATTAATACTAGAGAAATGTATCAGCTAAAGAAGTAAAAGTAACTGCAAAACACCAAAAACCATAACCCTTAATGGGTATTCACTGCCTGACACTGAAACAATCAGAGTAAAGCTGTGTAATAAACTGGCGTAATGATAAGTACACTGCAATAAAATGCAATAGCTATAATGTGAAGAAAGTGCTTTATGATTTCCTCTTGTCCTTATCAACGTCATACTAACGTGCAAATGCTGCTGAGACGCGTAAAATATGTCTGATAACTAATCAGTGACATTTAATCCCAGTATTCGCTCTTTTATGGGATAAATGCACAACATTTCGGAAAGCTGGCGTCGACAATAGTGAGGACTGCGTTGATGGACCCGCGGGCTCCGTGGCTGACCGTTTGCCCCGTGCTGCTCCATGTGGCATCAGGGACTTCATTGCACTATTATTTTGTGATACTAAAACATCACGTCTTGTCTGCTGCAGTGTTCTGTAGATGGGCAGCGTCTGCAGATACCAGGAGGCCCAGGCAGTGGGTCAGATCAGAGAACAGCTGCCCAGTAGATACATATCCAATGCTGAGGTGCCATAATAAGTCATGGAACTCAGACTCAACCGCAGTCTCGACAGGCCCACACAAGTCGCACTGCATCCAACATCCATGTGTTGCATCTTTGAGCTCTAGGTTGATGATATCATGACATCGCTAGGGGTGATGGATGGCTTTACAGTTGCAAGAGAGCAGCATTAAACGCTTCTGCTTACCTGCAGATGAGACGACAGCCTCTCCTTGCATGACGACACTTCCTTTGCATCACAGCTCATCTATTTACAGTCCACCTTGAGGACCAGCAGTCTGTGGGTATCACCATCAGCCTCGTCACTGTTCACTCAGTGCCCCCCATTGTTCCACTGCTCACAAAGCACAGGTATCTCCTCCACTGCCATCTGGAAGCTGGTCTCAGAGCTCCAGCCTTGAGGGGGACCCTGCCGCTTCCCTCACGACATCCCTGTAGGACCACTGTCGGGTCAAGCAATAACTTTGACGGAGAGTCGTTACTGTGCGGAGAAAAAAGATAGTTGAATTTGATAATTGAACTTGGACATTGTGGTCGTTCGCAGGGCTAGAAAGGTGTGGGGGCAGAGATACAAGGCCTTGCAATTTGACTCTTATCAGAAATTTGCACAATAAAAACCCATCTACTGCCCTCCTGTTTTTGGCACATTTTAGTACTCAGTAATCTTCTTCAATGCCAAAACATGCTGGGTATGTAAAGGTCCATGTGTGCACCTGGGGGGTTAATAGAATTATTGCTGGCTGTTAGAGTTTGTTATCCAGTCTGGGGAGTCAGTGTGACCCAAGGAGGCCGGGGTCACTGGGACCTCCAGTTGTAAGGCAATAAGGGTTGAGAGCATAAAAAACTGCCCCCCCCCTCAAGTGTGTTGGTGCAAGTGATGTGTGAACACATACTAGCTGCATGGTGTGACTCTGTGTGACACAGGCAGGTAGCACAGTGGTTAGAGCTGCTGTCTTGCACTCGAGGGTCCCGGGCGCAAAACACACCTACTGCTGTGGAAACCCTCATGAAGGTGCTTACATGGAAAGGTTGCAGTAAAACCACTCTACAAAAAGGGTAAATCACTGTAAACTGCTTTGGAGAAAAGCATCAGAAAAGCACAGTAAATGTTCAGGTTTGACTGTCCCCACTTGTGTGTGTGGTGTAACCAATCTATCCATCTGACCTGCGACGTCCCTGCCCTGGACAAGTGATCAACCACTGGTGAGGGAAAATTAGTTTAAAAGTAACTGAATTAAAACATCTTACTTACAAATAATGAGATCACTGTCGTGTCAAAATGATGTGGTGGAAAAATATCTTGTGTGAAACAATGACAACTGAAACACATCACTGGAAACCCCATTGTGGAACAATGAACCGCATCTCTCAGAAATATGTTGATATTTTGTGGTTCATCTTGAGGGCTGGCCTTTCAGTCCCACACACACACACACACAAAATGCCATTAAATCCCAGGCTTCCTGCTGTACCTTGGGAGGTAGCCAGAGGCCACCTGCGTGCTCTCAGTTGTGAAGGAGCATCAGCACAGCTAGGGGGCGAGGTCTCGGCTGCATGCCTTCCCATGAGGGCCTCGGTCTGGGAGTGGCTTGCAGTTTTGGCACCACATTCCTCATCGCTGCCAAGCGCCCTGTGCTGCGCACCGCCCCTTGCCGCCCACCATCCCCCCTCGCACCCGCTGCCTCCCTGCAGACAGGACTGTCACTGGAGTCATTAGTGGTGTCCATTCAGAGCTTTACCTGAGCGCCAAAGGGTCCCTTGTTCTCCCCCCCAGCAGCAACCCTGCACCCCTCCCTCCCTGTGGCTGCCGACCTCCGGCTCCGGGTCCCACCATTATAGTAATTACCAGCCTGGAAGCTGTGCAGACCTGGACCTGCATTACGGTCAATTAGAGCTGCCCGGACGGAGCGAGGGAGGAGCTGGTGATGAGAGGGCAGCTCCGGCCCCCGAGCGCACAGACCCCTGATTGACAACCCCCACTGCTATCCATGCCTGGGGAGGCCAAGGTCTGCGTCACAGGTAAGGCCTGCAGGGTCACTGTCTCCGCAGTCCTGCCCCCAGCTCTGGCCCACTCATCACATTTAGTTATTTCACTGGAAGTCGCTGCTTGTCTGCTACTGTTCCCCCATGTAATCTTCCACTGTGATCAATAAAGTTACCGCAGTTTCACTCTGTCTCCTCTACACCGCCTTCTTTACGCCGTTTCCCTCGTTTCCACAGGTCAGACCCTCTGCACAGCACTAACTGGTTAAGGTTAGCTGTGGAAGCGGTTCAGCAAAATGGTGTTAACTGTCATCTTCCACATCACATGTCAGTTGCCCCCCAGTGAGATTCCATTAATAATTACCAACAAAGGCGATGCTTTGCCAAGGAAAATGAAGTATCAATACAAACAATGTATTAATTAAAGTATTAATATGAAAAACAGGCTTTAATTTGGCACTATTGTATGCTTTTACACAGATAATTTGTTTATCCATACGTGGAATATTTTCTGCATTATTTTTCCATTTCCTGCATTTTTTGAGTGTAGTTTTTCTTTTGCAGTTTGTTTTAATGACCAACGGTTTCCTCCTCACCCTCACCTCACCTCATCCTCACCTGATGGCCTCCTCCGTCGCAAGTCCCTTCTCCTTGACGGTCACCTGGGCGCCACCGCCGCCACCTTCTCCGTTCCGTCAAGTGCAAAAAATCTGGAAAAAACCAGAACAGCAGTCTAATTCACATCCCCCCCGGGTGCTGTTTCAGTTTTACGTTTAACTCCAAACTGCCATTAGGCACAATGCACCAAATTGCAATCCAAATGACTTAATAACGTGGAATTTGTATCAGACTGATGACTTCCATTGTGGGATATGTATTTTACAGAGCAAAGGATTAATAACCTCCCTCCACTGAGCTTCATAGATTTTTAATTAAATCTAATCCAGTCAGTTATTTGGGAGGCATTGATTAAACAAGTGACAGCGGCGGAAGAGAAACCGAATCAAATGCACTTTAAAGGATTGTGCTGTGGAATGTGAGCAGTGTGAGGCTGTCGAGCGCTTGGGTGTCGCACGCTTTCCGGAGCACATAAACACATCCTTTGTATCCTGTGCTGCACAGCAGGTGTTATCGCGATTAATTAACTGTCCTGGAGGTTAACGCTTCCAGCGCATTCTTCCAAGAGGCCAATTGCTATTGTACCTTTGAAAAGGTACTTTACCTGATTGTCGTTGTTATTCACACTTTTACAGACCGCTTGTCCAATGTAAGGTATTGGCACTCTGAAGCAGGGAGTAAGGCTGGGCGTGCACACACACACACACACACACACACACACAGAGTGGGCAATTTAGAGCGACCAATTCTCCGCAAACACACATGTTTGGACTGTCTGCAGAAACGCACTCAAATCCAGGGAGAACATGCAAACACGGGGATGAAACTCACATCTAATCCCACAGCCCAGGTGCTGTGCAGCTCTAGTGCTCCTCACTGCATCACCTGCTCCACTCACATCTCGTGAGCCATTTGAACAGCCATGTGTTACAACAGGTGCCCTTCACAGCAGTATCACTCAGCTGGCTTTGGTCTGGCAACCTTCAGGCTACAAGCACATGGGTCAAACTGCTGTACTACCAGCATTATTGCCTTATTATATATTGGCAAACACCTTAACAGGTGAAATGCATGAATGAAATAACATACAGCCTGAGCTGTATGTGATGTAAACATACGGCGGCGATCAGTTTTTTTGGTTTACTAGTTAGTAACACTTTCAGATGGGTTACTCACTGGTTATTGCTGTTTTCTACATGAAAGGTGAGAAATCACTATTTGTTTTGTTTTTTTTTGTTACTCCCCGGCTTTTGACAACAGTGTGCTAGTCAGGGTTGTTTGGGTAACTGGCTGGTTGCTAGAACTTTTGAAATGTTTTGAAAAAAGTGTTTAATGGGTTTTTTAGTTACTCACTGATTAGTGCTACATCCCAGAAGACAGGCAGAAAGTGGTTTTTGGGTTGCATGGATTAGCTATTACTTATGACCATATTTCAAATCTCTCTCACACACACACACACACACACAGTGTGTTCTGGCTATAATACTAACATTACCTGAAGTGCTCGGGTTGGGTTGGGTTGTTACCAACCATGACACCAAGGGATGCGGATCTTTGCTGGCCTTCACTGGGGTCGTGTACGGGTGTGTTTGCAGTGGGAGGCACGGGGGGTGTTTTAAGGACCACGAGTGTGAGATGGCGATCTGCAGGACGAAGCAGGGAGGAAGCCATTTACCGATACACCCCCTTATCTCCCATGGAGGTGTGCAGGAGGAAGATTAAATAAGGCTCGTGGATGTAAACTGTCCAGGCAAAAAAAAAAGAGAGGTGAACAAACAACCGGCGTCGTGGAAGCAATCCCTGTTCCAAACACCGATAAGAGACGCAGGTATTCTCACCCCCCTGGGGAAGGGGGAAGGGCTTCGGCTGCAGGGCTGCGCGATAGATCAGCTCTAATGAATACCAATGGTTAGCAGGAAGGATAGCGCTCTGGGTTATGGATAGGCTGTTCCTTGTTGGAAAAAAGATCACTATGAAAAATCATGCATTAAAAATACAAGCTTAACACATGGTAATGCTATGTAAACACACACAGACCCAAAAGCCATTTCAGGGACGGTATCTTCAAGCTCAACAGTCGCCTCTGAGCATATTTATCTTGTTGAAAAGATATGACAAATATGTAAAAAACCCCCTGCACCAAAGAAGAGGAGAATGAATAAGCGCTGTAGCTGGGAAGGCACCTCAGAGTCAGAATTTTACAAATTTATATATTTATGTATGCATTTATTTATTCTCTACGGAATGGAGATGAGAGGAGCAGGGGAAGCTGCTCAGGTGAATCTCAACCGGGTTTGTGTGGAAACGCAGACCAGCCGCCGCCGTGTCTGACTGGCAAGCAAACATCTTTCTGTCTGAATGCGCATTTATTGAGGCCCAAACACGGCGTGCATTTCCTCCTCCCGTGCAGGTCGCCCGCAGAATAATGCACCAGCCCCGCTGCCTGCTCGCCCCACACCTTCTCTCTACTATTACTTTATTTATTGTTTGTTTGAGGGCGCAGCAGCACGGAGGCCGAAACAGCTCATGAGATTACAGACGCTTCCAGGTACATAAAACACGAGCAGAAGGTCACGAGTGGGCTCCTGCAGCCGCGTCTGTAAGGACTCCGAAAGGTGTCCTGATGTTCTGAATTCCACCTGATTTATCACACAGATCAAATTCGGATGTTAATTTGTCTGGCAGATGAAGTGAAACGCTGGAGACGACCACATGCTGTATTTACAGAGCGGGGTTCAGGTACAGACCATAACAACAGAACGCAGTTCCTCAGGAGGTATGAAAGGCTTCTTCCACATTCCCTGTTTACTTTCCTTATTTGTTCATTGATGCAGTGGGGGAGGGGTGAGGATCCTGCCTACGTCTCCATTCCAGTTGCGGACGAACGCCAAACCTTGCTGGTTTCTCCCATTTCCAGTTTACCCGGGAGCACTTTTCAGGCCCACTTGTAAGAGAGTGTCACACCAGCACACTCGCACTATTGAGAAAAGGCACCGGGGGTAGGCAGGGGGGGCCAACTTGTAAGCCCTTTGTAAGTATTGTTGCAACACTCACAAAGCTGAAGGTGTACATTGTGTGTGAATGTTCAAGGGGGTGTTTAATTGAAAACGTGGCGGTCGGCCTTTAGTGTGTTTTCCTCGATTTGCCCGTGGCTAAATCCAAATACGGCGCATGGGGACTCGCGTTTGAAGCAGCATTTTGCGTCGGGAAACACTGAGCTACACTGGAGTACGGTGTTACACAGAAGGTGCTGACGATAGACTTTATGTTCGCCAGATGACATCTGATTACCTGCATTCTTCATAAATATAACCTGAAGACATATTTTAATAACATTTGTGTATTACGTATTTACGTGACATTTTACATTTTGGCATTTGAATACGTTTTGCATACACAGCCTTATAAATAGCCTTATAAATAGTTGCATTGTTTGTATTGTATCTGTTTTTTGTCAGACTTTCTTACTGCATGCTTACAAAACCACTTTGTTATTTTGTTCCATTTTAATGGTGTCAGATTTCTTGCACATCATTTTAAGCTAAAATATGGTATTATAGTAGGGCTTTTTTTGGCTAAATCTCCACTTAGACACCACAACAGCAGAATAAGGGCCATAAAATAAGACACGATGTTGGAAGTAAACTTCCAGAAATGCGACTGTGAAGCTCCAACATGCCCGAGCTTATGTCCACTTGAGGTCAGTCTCCACACCTCCATCACAAGAAATGTGAAATGTGTACGAGAGCAGACCAGGAGCCGCGTTTGTGTGGGGGAGGTTGGTAAGAATGCGTCTGCACGTTTCAGCTTGAACATTGCACAACTCACCTGGGACAAACAGGTTCCCACCAGGATCCCATGGCCTCGACGCAGCAGCACATCACTGCTCGATATTTCAAAACAAAACGTGAACCCTGGAACACCATGGTATATTGCTCTGAGCTAAGAGGTTTAAAATACGCCGCGTTTCATTATCAAACAGCAGACATTCATTCCATTACATTTTTTTCACTGAAGGACAAAAATACCATCTGGACACAAAAGGATTAACTGTGTGAAAGAGTTGCCAACACTAACATTGTTGTCAGTGTGGAACAGGTGAGGAACAGGTAGTTCAGTGGCTTCGGAATGAAGGCGCCTTTCCTTCTTATTCTAAAACAGCATGGGGATCCAGACAAGGAGACTCAAGGCAAAGGTAAAAGGTAACTGGTTCAACTTTAGACCGGATGCTATAGAACACTGATACAGCTTAACCTGGACCCCGTTATTGACTTCATTTGCATAATAAAATCTAATTTTTAGCAAAATCCCATCCAGGGTGTATAGCCTGGAGCCTAGTCGTTCTGGAATAGATTGTGGACCTCCATGACCCTGACCAGGACGGAACAGTTAATGATGATGGACGGATTGATGGATGGACGGATAGTAGAGAAGCTCTGCAGATTTCTCTCAGTAGGGAAACATGGGAGAGATTGATTCTTTCATATGAATAATGAAATAAAATTATCCAAAAATTTGCTAAATGTTGAGTTCTAGCAGCCCTGATACCAGCCGAGCTTCATCTGAAGGCCATAAAGTCCCAGGACACTGCTGATGACCAGGTTCATCCCGCAACAGTCAGGATGGCCTTTCTCACATCGAAACTTCCAGCAGGACAATACACTGCGCTTCAAAACACACATCACCCCGGGCTGGATTCACAAACACCACAGTGCCTTTACTTTACTCCAGTGGCCTCCACTGTCCCCACCCAGTGACTGACTGTGGCCATCTGCTCCTGTCAAGCCACATGGGATCACTTCATCATCTTGTTGCAAATATTTCAACTATGGTGTAAAACAGTTAGCTGGACACTCAGCCTCTCAGAGATTAGAGGGGACTTTGGGCCCAGTGCAAATGCTTCTTTACAAACATTTAACTGGAAGCTGGTCAGTAAATAACATTGGGTAAAACAAACCCAATAGCTGCAACATGGTGGACCTGCAGACAGCGAACCAGCCTGAAGTTGTAGCAGTTAAAGCCCCTAGTGGGGTATTTGTCTCCTGCTCAGGAAAGGTGAAAGACATGCTGAGTATTTATTAGAGGAAGATAAGGCCTCCTATGTTGATTTAAGGATTTGGATGGCTGTGCACCAGGTTTGCACAGCAGTGCGTCACTTGGAGGAGGTGTTGGACGGGCTGCGTGAGGCCTTCCACTGCTTCAGTTGCACTCAATCCAGAGACTTAAGGGGTACGATGCAAATGAGGTTGTTGTCGCGCCTCTCTTTAGTAGAAGAAACAAAGAACAATCGAGAAGATTAACAGCACTGTCAGCCTGGCATTCGACTGTATCGCCGGGGTAGGTGAGTTGTTGTGGCAACGGCAGGCCCTCAGGGAGCGCGCTGTCTTTTTGTTTTATTTTTCCAGCTAACTGCCAGAAACAAATGACCTTTCTTCTGAAATGAAGACGTGCATCTAATAACCGGCTTTTTACACACCTGGATGATGTTTGGGGGACTTATTAGCCTTTTATGGACCTTGGCCCATGGCAACAGATTACAATGATCTCTTGTGTCTGAGCTCCAGTTATGTTCATTTAGTCATGTTTGGGTATGGACCACACCGCTGCCAAAGTGCTGCACACTGCTGACTGTTTTGGTCTAGACACGTCTTCTCTCTGCGTGCTGCAGAACGGCTCATCAAAAAAACAATGGGCGGCACAGTTATTAGAGTTATTACGAATAATGGTAAGAGAAAGGATGCCATTTCTGACTCAGCGGCTGAATTACAACGTCTCCAGAACTCAAACAAAAAAGTTGTGCAAATCACCTCTAGCGTAAAGTTGGCTCAAGATCGAAGCAGAACCAGAGCCGGGAGAGAAAAGGAGCGGCGTCAGGTGGACACCAGCACAGATACGATGGACGGATCTGTGATTGTTCACCGTCATCCCAGGTGGGCCTTTTTCTAACATCCTTCCTCAGGTTGGCCAGTTTAGTGCTGGGTTTGAGCTCATCCTGCCTACGTGCCATGCTTAGCAAAGTCCTTCAAGCAGCACCTACATGAGCATCAGAAATGGCTAAAGGTGGAGCATGCAGACCATTTATTCTGTCAGGCACGTAGATAAAGAGCCGTTTAGGTAGCCAGAGCCAAGCAGTGGCCCCCCTCAGAGCTTCCGCTGAAATCGGTCTTCTAATCCCACCACCACATCTCCAAGACAAACCACAGTAATCCTGATTCATAGGAAGGATCATTAGTTCTGTTTCACGCTGAGATTTATGGCTGCAGAGCCATTTGTGGCCCAGCCTGGTGTGTCACTTTAAAATCACACCCATTACACACATCTTAACTAGAAGGACAACACCCAGCTCACATATGTGATGAATCAAATTTAACCTGTCTCTTGCAAAAGGTAACATGTTCATCTGAAATGCTGTATTGCAAGAAGATCAGATTTTACTGAATTGTGAACCAAATTGTGGGATAAATTCAAAATAACTGTTGCTCCTGCCCAGAGACACCGGATTTGAACATCAGCAGTTAGACGGATATATAAATGATTGTCTAAAGTTGTGTGATCTGTGAGAGCGTCAAAGGATCATTTAAGGGGATGCCTTAGTTTGGTGTGTGTGCTCAGCCAGCGAGAGGTGCCAGTAGGTTCTTCAGCACCGAGGACTGGGTGACAACAGCTCCGCACAGGAACCCTGAAAGGGCTGTTTATCAGACACTTTCAAAGGGATGGCCATTCTTCGGCCCTCTCGGGATTTTTAAGTACACCATAGAAATCGACCACTCAGAACTATTGAGGCTTACATGGAGAGATTCTAATCTTGACTGGTAAAATCCTGGGGTGTCTATTTACTCTGTGTGTGTGTGTGTGTGTGTGTGTGTGTGTGTGTGTGTGTGTGTGTTACCAGGCATCCTGACCCACCGCATTACCAATAACAGCATTATCTTAATCATCCTAATGCTGATATAAAGATCTTTCAAAATTTTATTAAAAGGTTTTTGACATTTAAGCTATTTTCAGAAACCCACAACTGAGGAACGCTGGCTATGAAAACGGTTCCCAACGCCTGTGTGTGTGTGTGTGTGTGTGTGTGTGTGCAGCATGCTTCAGGTCCATAGGTGTGTTGCACTACTCAGCTTAAGGTCAGAGGAGGGGCTGTCAAATTTTAACGCTTTAATTTTAGTGAGCAGAAATCGCCATGACCCATTTTATATATTTGCATTGCTGCTGAAACTCACATGAAAAGATTATTTTGTGATCAAAGAAATAAACAAACAAATGAATAAATAATCGCATTCATAATTGCAAAGAGTTCTAAGAAGCACGTTCTTCACCCAGTAAGACAACGGCGTGTTTGTGTGGTTATTTCTTGTGGGTGCGTAAGCCGTCACACACTTCCTCACTGTTTCTGCCAGGTGTGTAAGGACTGTGCTGCCAGTTTCTCAGGTTTACCTTTTCCTCCAGTTAACTGCGTCTTTGCATTTTTACCCTGCTGTCTCGGCTGCCCCGGGTGAAATACCTTTGGTTGTACTACAGGACGACCGTCAGTTCGTCTGGACCCATCCAGCACGGTGCCCTCGGCCCCTTTTTCCCCCTCCTCTGGCCACGGACTGAGTAGTGCAACCCCCAATGAAGCCCTGAAAGTAGAACACGCCCCTCTATACTGTTGTTACAGCCATCACACGACCCCCCCCACTCCCACTGCTCTCAGCTGATCTTATCTATTTCTGAGTACCTTCCTTGCATAATTTATGGGTATGTTTTTCTATCGGGGGGGGCAAAAAAGGGAAAATGAAACAATGATTTTTGCGATAACTGATACATAAAGTATTTAATGTTTCCTGTAATGGGATTAAACTATATGGACCTGGAATAATGAGAGGAACAATGCATAATTTGCTCATTGTTTCCACTTTAACCCCCTTGATTCAAGCTCACACCCTCAGTGTCCTCATCTTTCTTCAATAATTTGTGGTTATCTGATTTCACCGATAGGGCTGCATGATATCAGCATCTCTAATGACTGTTTTCCTTTCATTTTTCTTGCAATTTCACCATGAGGAGTAATTACACAAATGGGGTGTGTTCATGTTGTTCTCCAGTTTGGTTACAGTCAGGGTTGGACTTGTGGTTACGGTAAGGCTTATGGTCAGGGTTAGGTTAGGTTAGGCTAAGAGCTTTCCACCCCACTGTTCTGGGGAGGGGGACTTGCACTGTCCACCCGTTATTGCCCCCCCACCCTCCCTCTTCAGCTAGTGTCGGTGATGGTTGAGGCCAGATGGGTGTGTTGTGCTGAGGTTTGGGTTAAACTCTCCTCCCGGTTGAAAGCAAAGGATAGCGGGCAATTTCAGTAAAGAACCATTTATTCCCCTTATGATGCTTACAAGAAGTTCAATTGGTTTCAAAATGTACAGTCTGCCAGTTTCACATTTTCTGTTTGGAGATGCCTTTTTTGCATTTGTTTCTGTTGTGTCAGGTTATTTTTTTCTAGTTCTCTGTAGATATCAATCCACATTAGTTGGTGGCAAAGGAGACAGTTGCAGGTTATGGTTACAGATATGGATACGGATAGTGTTAATGTTAGGGTTAGGGTTAGGTTAGGGATAGAGCCTCTTAGTGGTGTCTTTTTGCAGTGTGTGTGTTGCAGGGGCTCCGTCCCACTTTGAGTGAACTCATCTCCACCGGTCTCCCTCATCACTCATCTGCAGTCCTCCCGTCCTTCAAGCCTGACGCCACAGCCCCCACCACCTCCCCCTTGCTCCCGTTATGATGAAAAACACGCAGTTTCGATCGAGTGCCCTTCTGACATTTTCGACTTATTAGCTAGTTTTCATACCGGCTTCAATCAACCTTCGTAATCCCTCCGAGGAGGAAGCATTTTTTAATTCGCCGATTGACCGATAAGCAGGCAGGCCGCGGAGGCAAGGAGAGGCGAAGTGAACCTTAAAAAAAAAAAAAAACGATTTACACGTAGATGAATCCTGCTTACAAGATGGAACTTGGGGCATTAGGCGCCCATCTGAATTTCCTATCTGTTTTTTTCCCGGCTTCTTTTTTCTTCCCCTCCATGTTCATCGCACAGGGTGTTTTTTTTCCTTCTTCCCCTTCTTCTGCTCCCGCTTCTTCCTCACCGCCATTACCCTTGCTGATTGCAATCTTCAAGCGCCATTGGGCCCACTGCTTCTGCAGTTTTTAATCTGCCTTTAATCCCATAGATTTTAAATATTCCCCGGCTCCCGGAGACTGGAGGCAATTAACTGCCCTTCTGATGCTCTCCTTATCAGTTGCCTCCTTGTATCTCTCTGAAGCAGCCTCCAGACACTGCCATAGCTGACAAATAATACCGCCATTTACCGCGTACAATCCGCTGGGAGGGGAGTGGGGGGTGCATACGAGCCGCATTCTAAATAGGTACTTGGTAAAGATATTAAGCAAAGGTTTAAAAACAAACCAAGCTTCGCTGCGTGCGCGCGTGTGTGTGTGTGTTTGGGCAGGCATAAACTAGCATTTCAAGCTTGGAAATAGAAGGATCTCCCCCTCAGCATTATATGTTATTAGATGTATGCTTGCCAGTGGTAGATGCGATGATTCCTGGTGGGTCACGTGGCATCATGGTGTAAATGAACAGATTTAATTGTTTATCTGGAGTAATGTACTCACTATACACAGCGGCAGTTTAAGCGATCGGTTCAGTTTTCAGGTCAAGAGCGCCACGGGGACGTTTTGCTCCTCTGTCACCACCATCCTACTCCAAGTTCAGCACTTACTTTCTATATCATTTGCCGGGCGTGAAAACCATGACTACGGTTATTTTCCTATAATTTACCAGCACAATGATGTAAAAGTCAGAAATAAGGTCAGTGTGTTATTTGAATGCCACCAGAGTCCCTTACGTTCCATTGTGTGTAAAAAACTGTCACTAATCTTTTGCTTGGATGTCCTGTGTGTGAGTTCTGATGAAGGGGCTGCCCAGATGTAGCTACTGACCAGACATGACCGGAGGGCATTTGTACAACAGCCCTATATCTACACCAACTTACTGCTGTCTGGACACAAACATTCATGTTCATTTGCGTGTGGTCAGCAGGCATCGGCTATGTTACACACGTTTGACCAAAAAGGTTTCCCCCTCTTCTACCTTTGACTGTGCCTCATTTTTCACCTGTGATTGACTGGCCTTGGAAAGTCCCTCACCTTGGAGCAGGTGGCAGGTTCTGCAGCTTGGCGCTTAAACAGCAACATGCGACTGAACCTCAAATTAGTTCTAAATACCTTAGAGATGTAAAAACAGTTTTATAAGAGTGTGTCTTCTCTTTGAAGTGAGTGGCTTCCAAACAAAGATTCCTCTTAACCATGCAGCTAAAATCCAACTGATTTGCTGGTCTACTGCTGAGACCCGGTTTGGTCACAGTGATGATGTTCCTTCTCCTAAACCCGAAAACCCAGAGGGAACAAACATTCATTCAGTTTTGGGACTACTGATGAGTTTCCAAGAAAACGTTCTGACCAGCAGACAGGGAACAGCAGAGGTCAGATGCCTTAGTCACTTATGCAGACATTACAGGTGAAACTTTGCTCCAAAATGACTTTAACATTAAACTATTTACCACTGTTTACCCATTTATACAGCTCTGTTTATTCAGGGTGTGTACATCGATCATGGGTTCTACAGCCAGAGGTGAGATTCAAACCTTGTTCCTTCACACACAAGGTGGCAGTTGTAAGCACTACGACACCTGCTTCTGGAAAACGACGAATTCCGGAAATGACCGCGTCCAAAGTGCAATTGTGAAGAACCCTGACAGGCGTGTCTTAGCGTTTCTCCTGTTTAGGACACCTTACAGATATTCCATACTGCTAAAAGTTGAGCTAAATGCAAAGTCCTTAGCATCACTTCTTCAGTAAAGGTGTGTGACTGCTGTCCTGACTGCTGATATAAGGAAAACATTTAACAATCTGACTTGCACTGGTCAGAAAGTCAGTGAATCTGTCAGTAAATTTCACAATAAAGAGGAATAATGGCCAGTGTTTGAAGTGCGATTGCTTGCTGACACCAGCCTTGGACTTGGTTTCGGGTTTCAACTGTCACATGCTACCCAAACCCACAATCCTGCTGGATTACTGTGACACTGAGCAGATTGGTTAGATAGCAGCTCCATTAATGGGAATGTCTGCGGGAAAAGCAGGAGGGCCTTCAGGTTTCTATGAATACTTCAGGGGTGACTTCATGAGATACGTCTTTGCAAGTATTTTTGTTTCTTGGGGAATTCTAGTTGGAGATGGAGGTGTGGTTAAAAAAGGCTGGCCTTCAGAGGATTGTGGGTAATAGAAGGGAGTGATATTTACAGTACTATGACTAAAAGTCAGAGGTTGAGATACGAGCAGCGAGAGCTGGTCTGGAAGCTCCCTGTGCTTTTAGTGTGACGTAGATACAGCGGAGCGCAAACCTCTGCAGCTCATTCTCCTGTGTAGTAACAGTCTACGCAGTGTAGTGCTTCTCACACCAGGCTGAGGACCTTGGGGGTTTAGGCAGCAACATGGCTGTGGTTCTATGGTTTGTAGCACCAGCCTTTGCATTTTCAGAAGACTGTAGCAGAAAACTGTCATTAGAGTGTTGTAGTTCTCTGCTGCTTCTTACATACAGAGGAAGTCACGAAAAGTGTGAAGGTACGTCCACACACAGGAGAAAGACACAGGATTTTAACTAGCATGTTGACTACTAACACAGGGAACTGTCTTCAGCATCACCTCGAGTTACTGTAGGGATTACAGCTTTCCCTCAGTGAGAGAGGCTTTCTAAAGGCCAAAACCAGGCATTAATATCACACGATTTGAGGACTTACAGTTGAGCCACGACGAAACCACAGCCCTCTGCAGGGCCTACAGGATTTACAGTGGAGGGGCAGAATAACCTGTCATCTACAGTGCTAGGAAAAAGTATTTGCCCCTTCCTGAATTCTCCCATCATTGCTTATTATGTGTCATACTGATTCAGATCTTTACACGAAGGGAAGCCGAGAAAACAGTTTTTAAAATTATTGCCTCATTAAAATTATTGCCTGGGGGTGATATAACTATGTTACCGCCCGTGCGAATACCCAGCCATAGTTACTCAGTCAACCAATTGAGCAGATTTAATTGGTAACTACAATGAGCTGACTGAACACAGTCGGACTCGACTACAGCAGCCCTGTCGAACCTAAACCTCCCTACATGCGCGAGACTGAAGCGCAACACAAAGTCTGTACAAGAATCCTATGCCACGATCGAAGCGGGGTCCAGAAGAGAGGAGAAAAAAGCTCTGCACTGGTCTGCAGACTTTAGGGGTTCAGGGAGCAACATGGCTGAAGTCCATCCCATCTATGCCGGTCTCATTCTGTGCCAAACTGACATATTTCACTGCGCATAACAACATCCACACAAAAGACACACAATGATTCTTATGCAAAAACATGCTTATTATGAATATATAATGAATGTCAAGTTCACCTCAGCACGCGCGCGCGCACACACACACACACACACACACACACACACTTCTTAAGGGACATTCCCATCAGTCAGCTCTGTGAGAGAACTGTTGGCACACATTAGCAGGCCATGGTTGAACAATGCAAATGGTTGTAAACAAGCTGGAAATGAAACATCACCGTCACACAAATTAGCAAACTTTTGGTGGCATTAGCTAAGATGCAAATTGCTGACGCTGCATGTAAAACCCTTTGCCAGCAGAGACCAAACCAAGCGTTAGAAGAAGCATCAGGTGTTGTCATTGGCTGCCCTGATATATGGGCTGGAGTTGCGTGACACGGTCTGCGGGGGTGGGGGAGAGGGGCAACATTTCGGGGAGGGGAGCAAGACGGTTAAGGGAGCCGCCGAATCCCTTCCATGGCACAGCACCGCAGCTTATCCCTGTCGCCACGGCGACTGCTGAGCCTCAAGTTACGGTAAAGCGCCGCTTCTGAGCCCTCGGCAGGATTTGTGACAGAGAAATCACATCAGCCTCCGCTGATTAACAATTCCATTCCACCCGGAGATTTATATAAAAAAAACTATCTTACATTTGGCTTTTTAATAGGAACGATCGCTATCTCAAATTGAGTCCCTGCAAACTTTAATAAAGGCTACAGGGTTGAGTGGCATTTTGCATGCTGATTCCAGGCCGATTGGCTGCTTTTGATGAGCACCAAGCCCCAGTGTAAAGCTGTGCTCCCAGCGCTTGCCACACCATGGGTTCGAACGGGATGGATAAGGGCATAAAAAACACATTCACTTCCATCTAGAATCCTGGGAGTTAAAAAAAAGAAGATTGACTGCTGAATAAAAAAGTGCAATAGAAGGAAAGGATAAAAAAAAAAACACAGACGATCTCTGGAGGTGAAAAATCACTAACCAGAATTTATTAAAAAAAAAAAAAAAAAACCTTTTCACGACATTGTTAGAATGGCATTAGTGCATAGTTATTCATCATACACACAGGGGCCATGGGCGAAAACTCGACAAAACACAAAGCATTTTCGCAAACATGTCCCCCTCCACGAGAGATCAACACTGGCATTAAAAACTATTTTTAGCACTACTGGGTCTAATAGGATGATCAGCTTTATTTGTAAAGATACTGGATAATCCTAAATAATTTTTTATGGTTATAGGGATTTAAAACATTTTCATTTGATGTACTGCATGCAAAGCATTGAGAAATTTTGAAACACGATTTTGTTGCATCGAAACCGAAAGAAACAAAAGGTATAGTAGGAAAAATCGTCGACGCACAGAAAGCGGTGCTTTGTGCCGCGCGTCTGCGCACCATATTGTGCAACAACATTGTGCCCTTAAAAAACTCCGCTTTTGTTCTGCTTTGCATCTCAATTCTTTGAAATTGCAGGTGGAAACGCTGTTTAATTTGAGCTGCAATTTGAATTATGAGGTTGGCTACGCAGCTCTGGCTGTATATGTGGGCTCGGCTATTGCACCTTCCTCCTGTGTGTGTGTGTGTGTGTGTGTGTGTGTGTGTGTGTGTGTGTGTGTCCTGTGGCTCCAGCCAGTGCTGTATATACGTGTGTGTGTGTGTGCACTCATTTCATGTTGTTATATTAAATCACAGCATAACATATTGCCAAACCCAATCCAGCAGGATAAAACTTTCCAAAATACACATATAAGAAAAAAAATCATATTATACTATATGATCATTAAAGTACCTGTAAACATTATTCACCCCCCGAAATTCCTCATGTTTTATTATTTTACAGCGTAGCCACAATGGCTTTAATTAGGTTTTTTTTTTTACACTGATTAACAAAAAAAATCTGAAATGTGCAAATGAACACATTTCTTTACCTAAAATCGTATTTACATGTACAGCATATACACTTTATGCTGCTACAGATATTGTGTATATTTTACATATTCATGAAACAATACACTTCTTCTTTCAGCAGAACCATTTCACTGTTCATCCATTTTTGGCCAAAATCGTTTTATAATAAGCAAATTGTTGACCCCCTCTGGTGAAGAGGAAAAAGCTGCAGTTGACACTAGAATGAAAAGTTACACGGGCTTCTTAGTCAACCTGAGAACAAAATAGATCTAAATTACAGAATAGTATTAATTACAGCGCATATTCTTATTAACTGTAAAAGGGTTGTGTGAAAACTGAAGCTGAACTTCAGTCACGTAACGGAGCTGCATGTAGCAGCAGCTGATGCTGATAAAGTATCCAGGAAGCATCTGCAAAAAGCGACACTAAAAGGAAATAAGAGATAGTGGTGAAGCGGAGGTAACAGGGCGATAAGGCCGCACTGCATCCAGCAGCACCCGGCGCCTTTAGCTACTCTTCATGTCACGTCTCCCAACACCCTCACATTTTTGGCACTTTTTAACAGTCCTTTAAACCTTTCAATTTTGATGCAACTTTTTTTTTCTGACCCGCACAACTTTCTTGTGAAACGGTGGAAATAAAAAAGAAAATGGCTTCGGCACTGTTCAGTAAATCCAGCAGCTCTTAGAATTCACAATAACATTTGTATTTTGCTCTTTGTAAACTACAGTGGGGTTTGGCCCCGGTGTCGGCTAGCAGGTGAGCATCTTCGCGAGAGCCTTGGCAGCTACGGCCGAAGCATTTAATGTCGGCACAAACGGATGTTGTAGACAGAAAACACGGCGGCTGTGCAGGTTGATCGTGGATCACATGGGCCGTTTCTTCCAGGACAACATTCATTACGAGCAAAGAGGGGATAAACAAAACAAAGACGGTTTCAACATGGCCTCCTTCTAAGCAGCACACGGAGGCTGGAGACAGAGGACTGGCAACAAGCGCTGATGTTACAGCAAGTTTAAAGCTTATTATACAGCCAAGAAGCGATTATTTATCAAAGGCAAAAGGAAAATTTTTATTACAAATTAAAAAAGGGGGGGGGTTTGCTCTGAACGCTGCGTCTCCGGCGCCGAGCCCATGCTTGACTGCACACACGCGGTAGTGTGATTGTGTTGCTTAGCGACAAACTCCCGCTGTCACTTACTCCGCTCTGTCACACGCATCTCACCGCAAACGCGTAAAAGAACGCGTGCGGCCCAACTGTTTGGAGAAAAGCGACACTGCCGAGTGGGTCGCCGTTAAAAGTTGCACGTTTCACACCGGGGGATGAATTGCAGCAATTGCATTCCACACACGTTGGGCAGCAGTGATGGACGGAGGAGCCGGGGACACGCGCCGTGAGCACAAACACACACGAATGTATGTGTGCGTGTTCGCTCACTACGTGCCGTGATGGACCGCCTGCATCTGGACATCATCTGTTGGCATTAGACATTTCTGCTCAACAGCGGCGGGCCCCTTTCAAGCTGAGGACCTGGGGACCCCTGCATGTCCTGTAACCACAGGCTGCGATAAGATGCTATCGGGCGGCCGTGCGAAGCGCCCGCGAGGCACTCTGGGAGATCGCCGGGGCAATTACGGCGAAAAGCAATAGGCGCGGCGTATTGACAGAAGATTCACAGCAGCTGCCTTGGCCATTGATCCCGGGCCCCTACTCCGCCTTGCAGCCCCCGGCATCCGTCTCTCGTCCCCACGCGTTTTGTGTCTCCTGGCGTGGGAGTTGAAACGAGGCTCGCCCACCGCTGCTGTATCTGCCGTCCGGAGAAGGTGATCCTTTACCGAAGGCACGAGGCCCCTGTTATCTGGAGATGTTATTCAATTGTTCCAGGACATTCTTGGCCATTAGGGTGTTTTAAATAATGCATTCGGGTTTAAAAGACCCTCTTATCTCGCCATGCACGCTAACCTCGTTAGCATGGCCCTGTAATGAAGGGTCGCATAGATAGCGGGCGATACAGACGCGGGGCCTTTTTGGAGGCGCTAATGAAGGCCGGCCGCCTTTATCCTGTCTTTTATTAAAACGACGACAAGCGTGGAGACGCCGGCGGTGAAGGACGAAGTGAGAGGCACGTGAAGCAAGAGCGATCATTTACTCCGCCACTGAGACGAGGGACACCATCGGTCACTCTGGGCACCGGGGCGAACAGCCAAACTTCCTCTAACAGGGGGAGCTGGAGCAACGCTCCTTAAACAGACAGCTACGTTGGACTTGAAAGTACAGCGTTGGGGACAGACTGACAGATAGTTATTGTGCTGCGGAACAACACACAAAATGGACATCATACAAAAGTGATTTTTCTTGCCAGCGTGTTGCTGGTTTTGGGGCCAGCAGGTGGTTAAGTGGCTTAAGACAAACACAATGTGGCACCACTTAGCCTTAACAAGCAAGCGGGGGAGTTTATTACTTTATTTCCATCCCTTGTCGTGCGAGGCAGCTGCTATTCCCAGGGTGCCGGGCAGTCGACCCAATGGCCCATTGGGGACCTATCTGGCCTGCTTACTGAAAACCAAATGAGCCTTATTTATAGCCCCGCATCACCAAACAGGCCCTTCAAACATTTCACATTAACGCGACACGGTGCAACTAGAAAACACATATCTTTCAATCTGTGATTTTGTCATAACTTCCAGTCGTTTTACATTTCCTGGTGCTTTTGCAGCATTTAGCTGCAGATCATGTTAAGCGCTCCAGGGTAACAATGTTTTGAAGGTCAGTGGATGAAAATAAATAAAATTAAACGCAATGCTATTTACATAAAAATTCCCAGCAGAATGACGTGCTCGAGAGGGTAACGTTATCACATCCGCATAATGCTCTGCCACAGGTTGAGGCCGACTGCTCTATTTAAGGCAGCATGAGCACTAGAGGAAGAGCTAAATCCCAATGTTTACACAAGACTAGAGGGGATTAAAATACACAGTCAATATTTAGCTGCAGCACATTCCACTAAATTTATGAAAACTGTAAAAAAAAAAAAAAAAAAAACAATATTTGTAATGTAACAATCATGGAACATCACCCGCCTGGACCGCAGTGCTGTGCTCAAATGCAAATGAGCTCTAAATGCTGTTTGATATCAGTATCATTAACAATTTTGTAAACAACTTTTCTGTTGCCTCGTGCAGAGCAGTTAATTGCCCTTCCATTAATTTTGCCCGTAAAACAGTTTACATCCATGTTTGTGGGAAACATGTGACAGTTAATGATGTTGGTAATTGCTAACTTATTATTGCTGGTCACTATCGCGTTTGTTGCAGCTGCTGCCGATACGGCTGATGCAAACGGCAGCTTCGTGCTCCACAGGCGACTGCTTGCGGGCAGCAGATAATGATGCGGTTAAGGACGCGGACGACTAACGTGAAGGTTGTTAGATTAGCCCTCCAAAGAGATCTTTCTGGAGACATTCTGTCGTCTAAGCACCTGGGTATGTAGTAGGGTTGTGTTTCCACAGATAGGATGCCCACCTTTCCTCTCATATTTGCACAGTTATTTAGTTACTGACGCTTTCTGACTTGCTCTGTTAAACCTCTTACAGTGATTCACAGCATTTACACAGCTGGGTCACTTTTACTGTATCGGTTCAGGGTGAGTCCCTTGATCAGTGGGGCTACAGCAGCAGATGGGATTCAAACCAGGGGCTTACGAGACCATCGACAACTCTAACCGCTGTGCCCCCTGCTGTGCTTGTAAGACAAAATACCCCACCAGGAATGTAATATATTTCTATTCTTCTGAGTATTAATAATCATCTCTCAGTGGAACATTTATGTGGTTTTAACAAGTGTTGCTAAAGCTGAGATGTTTGGGCCAAGTCATACTATTTCATAACCTCTCACACCTTTCTAGAGGAAATGTCGAAAAACAATATTTCAAAAGCCAAGTAACACCAGAGCTGGACGAAAAAGCACAAAATTTTGTCAGAATTGACACAGTATTTCGTAACTACTTGCCAAATTTAATGCGAGGTGTTTTTATTGGTGTCAATAGTTTGCTCGTGCTCTTGTTCCTGAGAACATTAGTGAAAGAAAAACAATAAAAAACAAAGAAAAAAAGCTCCGGTGGGGTCAGTTTTATTAGGGAGGGGGGTTTATTTTTCGTCACTGTGTGTCAGTTTTACCACTGGATTTGTCCGTTTAATGTTTCATTTTGCAGATGTAGAACTACCTGTTTCTCTAGCACACAAAATGTCATTAGATTTAACCTGGGAAAATATGCAATAATCTTTAAATACGTTCACTCCAGGAGGACCTTTTTGTTGCTGAATAAAAGGGATGCCCTTGAATCCATCAGACTACAACTGCTGCCTTCCACCTTCCTTCCAGAAGGACCTTGGTTTGAATCCCACCTCTTGCAAAGCACTCATCCTGAACTGATGCTGTAAAAATTACCTTGTTGCATAAAATGGCTAAATTACAGTAAGTAGCAAGGGTTTTTTTAAGATTTCACTTTTGCAGAAAAGTGTCAGCTAAACATGCAGGTCCCACACCCCCTTCTCCAGAGCCCTTGGGGTCAGATGTGTTATGGAATTCGGACTTTTTCATATTTTAGAAAGATAATATGGTGCATACACTGATGTTATGTCTCACCCCCAGCGGGGTCTAGGGCAGCACCCCATAATCACACACACTAATATTCCTACAGTGAAAAGTACAAATACTCACACTCAGTGGGGTAAATGAAGACTGGAAATAGTATAAGACTATAAAAGAAGGTGATAAATATAGACTTTTGGTTCTCAGAGCTTTTCTGATTTTGAAAAGGCAGCTCAGGGCACCTGTACTTGAAAGTTAAATGGAAAAGGGTCAAATACTGTTGGTTAGGATGCCGGATTAGCAAGAAATATTAGCAGTAATTAAGGTTCAACTGAATATTCCCCGAAAATTCACAACCAAACCTATTAAACTGTATAAAAGTCGTCTGCAAGAAGGAGACATGAGCCACGCATTCCGTCAGGGTTAGAGGGCATCTTCTTGTCAATCAGGATTTCGCTGTATTGATTATCTAAGTGCTTCATTCACTCCTGTATCCAAAATGACCTCCTTTATTCTCCTCTGAGCTTTTCTTTGTCTTTGAGATGCTGCTGGCCATCAGGCGGTATTTCTTACAGCTGTCAAGCAGAGCTTCGGTAATCATACAGCAGTACAGAAATCATAAAGCGGTGCTGCAGGTGGCAGGGAAACGGAACAGGGTCGCATCACATGACAGCCGGTGGCACAGGGTGGGTTCCACCACAGGGACCATGTCTTCACTGAGGGCTTTGGAAAAGAGCTGGGCAAACCCACTTCCTGCACTCTGACGCCCACTCCCACCTACACAAAAACACACTCCTTCTGCTCTGAGTGTGTGTTACTGAACAGGCTGGTGCTCAGCCCAGCCTCACTTGAGCACCATCATTTTGTTGTTTTTCATCTTTGCCAGTGTGTGGGAGGAAGTTATGTTCTGAACTGCAATGATCTCCAGTCATGGAGGGCAGATCAGGTCTTCCAGCTCTTCTTACTCCTAAAGGGAATTAAACCATTTCAGCCCAATGTGGCAGCTGAACACCCTGCTGGAACATCTCCCTTCAGGACTCAGCCTTGGTTTAGAACTTTTTATAGTGCTGCCATTGATGTGGGCCACCGTGAAGCTTGTGGAACATTCAGGAAGAACATCACTTCTTGTGCTGAGGAAGCCAGCATCATCTGCAACAGTAATGATGGACAACCTCAGCTGGATTGACCTCGCTGAGATGTTGGACTTCGTGCTGGTCGCCCTACAGAGTGCCAGGGATAGTGAGTGTTCCAAAGGATGTGAGGGTCTTCTGACACATCTCCCTCTTCCAGTCTGACCATATAAACTTAGTGCTGCTGAATTACCCCAAGGCCATGTCAGGTGGGACTTCTTTTTCTTCCACCACTTATTTAGAAAACATAGACATGGTTGCGTGGACAGACATGGTTGCGTGGACCTCTCTAACCCAAACCAATTCCAATCTTTGCACCTAACCATGAAATTTTCCTGCAAAGGCCTTCTTTAAGGAAACGTGTGTGTGATGTGTCTGTTATGTTTGTGAGAGTCACCAGCCCGCCAGAAACTCACGTGTTTGGACTATTCGAGAAAATGAAGTGCCCGGAGAAAACCCAAATCAAACCTGTGAAACACCAGCACTACCTGATATGCCACCAAGCTGCCCAGATCATACACTTTGTCTCAACGTAACATGTTGTTTCATCACACTATTTGTTGTTACCTGAGAGCAGCTTTATGTATTTGGCAGTGAGCATGTTTTCATCCGCCTGCACAAGCCTCTGCACGTATGTGTTTGCTGCTTCATTTTCAGTCAGTTTTTGCTAACAAAACCAAATGTGCAGAAAGTTAGAAGAGAAACCAGCCACATGTGTTTGAGTGTATAATATCGTGTGCCTCTGCTATAGGTGCAAATCCTTGCCTTTGTGGGCAGGGGGTAGAACACAAGTGTGTGTTTTGGCTCGACGTTGTCTGTCTGGGTTTGTGTGTGTGTGTGTCTAATTACTGTGAAATGTAATGTCACCACAAACATCTCCTTGGTACGGGCCTAAAATACTTCCCCCTCCATTTAAAGTGTTTTATAAACTGAAATGTAGCATGAAAGCCCAGATGAGCGCAAGGCCGCCAGCACTGCTGTAAACACGGCCACAGCCTGTTATTAAGCCGTCCTGTAGTTACACACTCTGAGCCACCGGCCCAACTCAGCGACATCTTCATTCAGCCGACTGGCTCCCAGCCACAGGGTCATCCCGTGTTTGCAGGCTAAATTGGTGGCCCTCCATGCAAAAGCTGTCACACGTCAGGACCATTTTCCTTTGTTTTCAATGCCCAATCTGTTTTTTTTTTAATTTTTCTGATAGAAGCAGCACTTTACGAGCCGACTTGCAGACAAACAGGCTTCGCTTAAGTTGTAAAATGAGAGCGAATTAGAGGACATTATTATAAGAACAGTCCCAGCTGGCCCACTTACCCCAGTCGAGAGATGATGTCACAGTAAGGGCACAGATAGTTCAGCGGCGCTATGTAGCTTGTCCAAAATCTATTTAAAGTCCTGCGTCTGGGCCCCAGGGGGCAGGCGAGAAAAGCCCAAATTACACGAAGTTCAGGGGAAAGGTCGCTGGAATGCCGTGGCGGCGGCCATAATTTGTTTTAATAAATACAATTAGGCTGATTCCGTGGGGGCGGCCGCCAAGGTTTGCTTTTTTAACCTGGTCGCGTGAGGCTGCAGGGCTTCTCCAGAAAGGCCTTTTTCTCCCATGATTAAGTGTGTGTGTGTGTGTGTGAGGGAGAGGAAGACTCTGAGACTTTCCACGCATCTCTGTGTTACTCTGCAACTGTTTACCACTGTGTGTTTCTGTTTATCTGCTGGGGGGAAATGTACATGTAGAAATTGGGTGCCTGTAAAGAAGAAGAGAATTTTCAGTGATCTGCTGAAAGAGGGCAGGAGGGGTCACCTTGCACTTAGAGGACCCACCTCCTTTGAATCGCACCTCCTGCTGTAGGACCCTTGAGGAGGGTACCTGCCCTTAACTGATACAGTAAAAGTTACCTTGCTGCATAAACAGATAAATGAGTGTAAATGGCTTAATATAATAAGTTGCTTAGGAGAAAAGGTGTCAAGTTAATCAATAAGTATATATTTCATGCAGCACATGTTACAGCCAGCTCTCTGCTATATTCAGCGCTACATCATCACGATGTCCGCTGATAAATATTAGTTGGAAGACAGACAGGAATGAAGCACATTGTGAACAGGGGGCTCAGTTTTCCCTGCTGCTTAATAAGAAAAGCCACTGTGAAATATATATAGACACACACATATATACATAATTTATATACACACACAAGTTAATTACTTCGGAATAATACCAATTACTTTTTCTCAATAGTCTTATCTTAATTACTTCAATAGACCAACTTTAATTGGAATTTGGATACAGCATCTGCCCTACAACCATCCCTCCACTTTCGTAGCGAAGCAAACCTCAACCCACCCCCACACCCCGCTCGGCCTCAAAAAAAAAAAAAATTTCCGTTTTATAATAACGTACAATTTCGGTAACTGAGAAAAGACCGCATAAACAAATAACCCGAGAGCTGCACCAGCCACCAGGAGGAAATAGGAGGAGCGAGGAAGCTGTGTTTCGTTCTTCTCCTGCCCCAGGATGGAGACGAGCAGTAAAACCGTCCGCCGCGGTGCTTGTTGGATACCCACTGGACCCGCAGCTCCATTAAAAAATGACTAAAATCAGATTTGTCAATAGGGTTGTTCCGAGAAACAGAGCTGAACACAGTCAGTCCATCCCATCTGCATATTCATAGTGAAGTGGGGTGGCTGGAACAGCAGCGCAGTGAGCTATAGGGTCACGTGTGGGTCCGATTCTGGCTAAAATTTGGGCCAGTGGGTAGCGCACTGGTTAGAGGTTTGTGACCAGACAACCTGGCTTCAGATCCCACCTCCTGCTGTAGTGCTTGTGCAGGGTACTCGCGCTCAAATGTTGGAGTCAAATTTACCCTGCGGAGTAAATGGGTAAAGCAGCGTGTGCAGCCTTTGCAAGGTTCTCCCAAGGTTTGCTGGGGTCTCCTCCAGCTGTCCTCAATCTCTAAATATGTGTTTCAAACGAACCTGTTACAAAAAAGTGTGTGTAGTGTGTGTACATGTGTGTTTCCTCAGAAAACACCATCGCTCCAACAAGAGCAGGAGAAAACCGAGAGGAACAGAAGTCAGCAGAAGACGACTCATATCACCTCCAGATACCCATCGACTACCCCCAGTGTCAGCATACATTCAGAGCAGATCAGGCTAATCGGACACCTTCACATCCTCCTTAGCAACCGCAACACCACAGCATCAGCATCACTAGCAACACCTCCACCACCATGGCCTCATCCTCTTCACAGCGATCCTGATGAAGATGGTCCTCATCGAAGGAAATAGATTCTGTGTGTGTGTGTGTGAGAGAGAGAGAGAGAGAGAGAGAGTGACTAAGTTGGCCTACTGTTACTCACAAAAGATGGGTGGACCAGTGTTTGGAACTTGACACTTTTACATGAGGTTATCCATTTTAATATCACAAACTTTTATCTACAACTTGACCTGTTTTGTTAAAAAAACAGCCTCTGTGACCAGAAGATTCAGGCACGAGGGCCTGGACTGAAAAAAATGTAAAATGTCAAATGCGAGATGTAAACACATCTGCATGTGCTTATAGTGGTCATCAAATGTATTTATTTAGTGCTCATTTCAGCTTTCTGTTTATTTTGAATTTTTTAGCACTATTATTCAATTTCACCAAAGATGTAATCCATAAATTAGATTTAAAGCATGACTTAAAATGCAAACACTGTTTCTAAGTAATTGCACGATCTGAATAAATCATCTTCTATTTTTTTACATCTTAAGCAAGTTGTTACTGGTAGTTTTAAACACTTTGATTTATTTGTTCATACGTCTGGTCTCTTGCATTTCTTTGCGTGCATTTAATCACTTTTTTATTTAGCTTTTCTCAAGAGCGACGTACGCAAGCAAAAGCGTATTTCACCGCAGCTTCAGATACGGACACGTGGTTGTCGAGGCTGCCTGCATACATCGTACCCGTAGCTGTGTGGACAACTGAGAAGAAATGCTGAAGTGCTGGTGACTGACGAAAAGAGGGACTGAAAGACGTGGCATTTGAGACCATTTCTGAATCCTGGAAGGGACTCAGCAGCTCTGAGGGCCAAAGGGAGCTCCTTCCATCACATCAGAGCCTAAACTGACAACCTGACAGACCTGTGTTTGTGTCACCGAGACTCCCATTCTCCAGCCATGGCCTGGTCACTCTCTAGAGCCAGGGGTCCAGGACAGGACAAGCGTCAGCGAGGGCCGGGTGACGCGTGACCTGAGGAAGGCAGCCCCCCCCCCCCCCCCCCGCCCTCTCGCCCCGGGCCCCCCCCACC